>CATKWC010000493.1:0-152963 GCA_949824845.1 Rhingia rostrata
AAAATTGGTCAAGCCGTTTAGGCTGGAGACCCGCGTACGGACAGACGGACCGACGAACCGATGAACGGAATTCCAAAAACCACTTTTTTTTAGTTTCGTTATCATCGTAATGTTAGAATCAAACAAAATCTCGAGCTCGAAAATTTTCACGAAAAAAATATCTTTCTCTTTATAAGAGAAGATAAGCAGGCTGAAGCATCAACCAACAACTTGATAATGAACGGGTATGCAGAAAGTTACTACAGTGAGGCAAACAAAACTGGTAGCATAAATTTGATGACCATCGCTCATCGGCGGAAATTTAATAATGTTCTTTTTTCTGTTAAATATCAAAATCTCTGGCAAATAAATTCAGTTTTATAACGTTTAAAAGAACGTTATTTTCCCGTAGAGTATAAAAATATACGTTTATACGGTACATTTTTATTGCTTAACGCCCAAGGCAATCTCGACGCAACGGACGGTATCGACGCAGACGGTTTCGCGTTGAAAAGTCAAAAACTCATCGAGCTTATGGGAACATGTATAAGTGGGCAATCTGAACGCCGACGCGACGCAATGGACGTTAGCTAAACAGAAAAGTTGATTCAACTTCAACTTTCTTGCGCATCGACGCATTGGAATGTCAGTTTGAAAGCTGTCAGATGGTATGTTTGTGAGAATCTTGAGATTACTTTCATAGGTTATAAATAAACAAAATAAATTAAAAGTACTGAATTAATAATTGTGTTGTGTGATGAATTTCGAAGAAAAACTTATTGAGTTGGTTAAGGCGCAGAAAATTCTGTATGACAAGTCGTCAAGTGGGTACAAAAATGTACATTTGAAAGCAGAGAAGTGGAGGGAGATTTCGGAAGCATTGCATACAGATGGTAACCAAAATTAGAAATTTTACATTAACAAATAATGAGAACCAACTATTATATATATTTGTTATAATTTATATTTGCAGAGAAAGAGTGCATTGCCCGGTGGAAGAGCCTCCGTGAAAAATTCGGAAGAGAAATTGTGGGAAACCGCTAATAGGTAGGGCACTCGATAACAAAATAAACGATAACCGCACAAAATAGTTTGTCTATCGATAAGCCCGTATAAATCATTGTGAATGAGGATTTCGCTGTTTGTGGTGGGAGGTGACAATTTTCGACCAAGGCATTAGCGGAAACAGCCATTATTCGCTGAGTAATGAGAGGGCCGCGAAAATAAAAAGAGGAGAGGGGTTCCGGTCCCGGAGAAAGAAAAGATCCGCTTTCTTTTTGATTGAAGACGCGAAGCGAGTCGGACACGCGGGCACGAGCAACGAGCCGACTACGAATTCGGAAAAAAAAACGGTCAGCGATTAAACAAAGTCAATTCGAAAAAAAAACCCGGTCGGCGATTAAAAAAAAAAAAAAGACAATTCGGAAAAAAACCGGTCGGCGATTAAAAAAAAAAAAAAAGACAAAGAAAAACACCTAATTGCCGCGGTGCAAGATCGCCGGTGAGAACCGTTCCGCGAAAGTGCAGAAAAAAATATATGAATAAAAATAAAAAAAAAGAAAACAAATCAACAAATAATCTGTAACTCCCCACCCGCGCGTTAATATTTTACCGGGGGGCAGGAAAGTGCCGGATAGAAATCAAAAGTGAAAAACCATCCGTCATATACATATATGTGGGTGGAGTGTACCTCAGTACAACGGTCCTGAAGCACATATTAAATCACCTCATAAGTCCCTATCCCCTCCCCGCGTATCATTACAAAAAAAAAAAAAAAAAACAAAAAAAACAAAAAAAAACGTAAATCCCATATCCCGCAAGCGCACGTCAAATTGGAGGAACGCGTCGAAAATCCCCCCCCCCCTCCCCCTTCGTTAAGACGCTCAGAACCCAGCAGCAAATACCACCATTCACCACCATACACCTAGGGCAGCGAAGATTTTCCCCCCATCACCCAAATACACCAACCAAGCAGCAGTGAAACTCCTATTCCTCCCTAGAGGGGGCAATTTTTTTTTATTATTAATGTTGACGGTCAATTTTGTTTTGTGTGTGTACGCCAAGGGTTGAAGTGAATTTCTTCATTCCATTTTTTGTTTTCGTGTAGGGAAGGAGATATGGTAAAGGTCCATAACACCTTGACCACATACAAGGCGGAATGCGGTGCACCACATGCCATCACCTTGGAGTGTAATCAACCTTGGAGGTAATCAACCCTTAAAAAGGGGTAAGTTGTTTATTTTATTTATATGTGGGGAACGATTTCAACCCAGGCTAAATGTAGTAATTGACCTTTGCAAATAATAATCAAACCCATAAAAAAAAGTATTTTGAGAAAGAAAAAAAAAACCAAAAGTTTATTTTGGCAGGAGCATTCATTTAACTTATAGACTAACCATAGAAAAATTTTTTTTGTTTAAATAAAGAAAAAAAAATTAAGAAAAACTTAACGAAAAAAAAAGGAAATTAATAATAACCTATATCTAGTTTATGAATTAGATCGTACCAATTATACCAAATTATAAAAACTAAATTTAAAAGTACCGATAACTCAAAGTACAAAATAATTTAATATAACTATTTCTGAAAAGCGGAATTTAAATTTAATTAAAAATATATTATAGAAAAAAAAATATTGTTGTTAGTTTTGGGAAAATTGTTTAAGTTCCTTTTTATCCAATGTAGATAGGTATAAACTACAGTATTTAGACCTTTACGCTAACTTTATTTTTTTGTATGGGTAATAAAATCGGACTTTATAACGTTTAATGAAATTCGCACGTTTTTGTTATTTTTGGGCTACTGGTATTATTACCATGCTCTATTTGGAAGGAAGTTCGGTCGAATCGGTTAAATCACTAATTGTGTAAGTATGGAAGCCGCTTAAGACGGAATAAGAGGATGAGTTGGTTCGAAAAGTGAGATAGATCAGTAGTCAGGGGAACCAAACGTTTCAGGTTTCATTCCCTTAATTTTTGTTTCTGGTAAGGGGTCATCGCCAGTAGAGCGCAGCGATGGCCATGGATGGTAAATCGGTTTTACCTAGGGGTGGGCCAGCTCGGGGAGGATCTCCACCATAATCTCTCCAACCCTTTTCCACTATGGAGGTTCGCAGAAGTGAATGACGCGTGAATTAGACGAAACTCGGGCCTTGCAATTACTCGTGTGTTTTATTTTTTCTTTTTTTTTACTTCGCGATTGGTTACGGGTGCGAAGTATTAAGACCTCGGTTAGTTTTCTCGCGATGTATATACAGGCATGTAAAAATAAATGTAACCCCAGTCCAGGTCTTGTGGCAAGATTCCACTCCCGCCGACGAGCTAGCGAGCGGAGGATCATGCCTGTGCCGCAGGATGGCTGGACACCCCTCCTATTAATCTGCCCGGATTGGCCTAAGGCTCCTGTTACCTTAGGTCATAAGGGTGGAGAATATTGATAGGAGGATCAAACCCCTCACTGAGTCTCGTGAGGTGAGCGTGGTCAGGCCTTCACCAGCACGGGTGATAGTGCCGGTGGAGGACTTTCCAATTTATACTTCGAAGTTTGCTCACCAGACGTCACCCTCGAAGCGGGATGTACGTTAGGGGTACGTTACAAAATCAAAAGGGGAAGCAGGCAGCATCTGGAAGTGCAAAGCGTTATAGGGCAGAGTGGGAATTCTACAACCATCTTGCGTTCTTAAAAGACCACATGAAGCCAAGAAGGTATACTTGTCTCTTTTAATTACCTAATAAAAATTATATTCAACTAATGTATACCTACGTTGGAAATTTCATACCAACAAATAGTGTGAATCAAGAGCTAAACAATTTGGAAGAACTTGGCGACCCTCATAGTGGCTCCTTCCTCGAGTAACATGTGGAATTCGAAGTCACTTCCATGATGAAATCAGATCAACTTCAAAAACCACAAGAAAAAGACATTGTTCAGAGGTGGATGATGCAGTTGGGAAGAACATTATTGACACTATGACTGCGCTACAGGATTTCCTGAAAAGCGAGCCATCTACCTCCGGCACAACGAAATTCTCCGATCGTGTCGACGCCCTGCTATGTGGATTTGTTAATCCTGAAAACAGAGAAAAGGCTGAAAAGAAAATAATGAAGTTCCTCTGCAAGTGTCAAATAAACGACATTGAAAATGAAGATACCGACGATGTCGATTTATAAATTTAAATGTGTAACAACCTCATTTTTAAACAGAAACTGAATATGTATTGAAAACTGAATATAGACTGAATTATATGACTGAACATAATTTTGTATTAAAGTAATTTATATTGAAAAAAACAATTTATCTTATTTTATTTTGCAATAATATAGCTCCTTCCGATAGAAAATACGATTTAAGTTGGTCTCGGAGTAAGAACGCATGTCGTGTGTAATTGTTTGATCCAATTTTGGCATTTTTATTTCTCTTCAACAACGTGATTACTTCTTCCTTCCATCTTCCAGGTACAACATTTCCAGAATCGTCTTCGCTATCCACGAAACATGGTGGACAGTATTTTTGTGCAGCCAACTGATAAGATTTAATGTAGTTGTGTAATGCCACTGTTGCTAATACCACCTTAAAACGAATAACTATCAGTATCTCGTTGTATAAACATACATTACAAATTAAACTACTTAACTTTTCTGCATTTTCAGGTAAACAGTTTATGGTTATGCGTAAAATTCTCCACCTGGCCACCAAAATTCCAAATGCGTTTTGTATAACAACGCGTGCTCGAGAAATACGGTAGTTAAATATCTTCTTATCCGAGGACAAGCATTTGCCTGGATATGGTCTCATAAGATTTGACTTTAATGGAAAGGCAGGGTCTCCGATGAAGAAATGAGGGAATTTCAGTTTGGACTTAGGTAAATTTACATCAGGTGGTACTACCAGTTTTCCAAATAACAACTCCTTTCCAAATTCACTTTCCATCAAAATTCCTAAAAATAAAGAGAAGTTTTTATGTTTAAAGATACTATTATAAAATATATCACTAAAAACACAAACCTCCATCACTTTGGCTGCCGTGTGCGCCTATTTCAACCATTGTAAACTTATATCGGGCATCGCAAGTTGCTAAAAGAACCAGACTATAGAAATTTTTATAATTGTGAAACTGAGATCCAGTACGAGGAGGACACTGTATTGAAATGTGCTTTCCATCTATTGCACCGATGCAGTTAGGCAAATCCCAAATATTCTTCAATTCACTGGCTATTATTTTGTAGTCATCAAGGGTTGGTTTGCACACATACAATGTAGCCAAAACATCCCAAATGACATCACAAATATCGAGAATTATTTTGCGGGCGGTAGTCCTTCCAACTTTAAAGCTCCAGCCCAAAAATGTATGACTTACTCCTTGCGAAAGATAACTACATACAGGATAAGAGTAGGAATAGTATAAATATTCAATTGTGGATCTATAATTCACGTAATGTTTACTTACGACAGAGTGATTGCCAACCGTGCTTCTGGGCTTATTGTATACGATGTATGGCGCCTGCACAATTTTGGGCCAAGTAATAATAATAAATCGTTGTACACTGGCACCGTCATTCTGGTGTATTTAAAAAAATTCCTCTTCATTACGCTTAATAGAGGAAAATGATGCCTCATAAGAACCAAATATGTGTCGATCTATATTATCTGTCCGGCAGTAGAATTTTCGTCTTTTTTCGATTTCCTTCTTTTCAACCAGGCGTAAGCAGTATAACACGTAACCAATGCGCAATATGTTACAATTAATTTTATTTTATTTACACGCATTTTATTTAATTTATTTAACAACTAATTAAATTTTCGGCATAAATATACTTTAGCTGCCTTTCACTTTTATTAATCGATTCGTCTCTGCGCACTGATCATTTATATGCTTTTAAAAATTGTCGCTCACATTTAGTTTAAAAGTTATTAATAAAATAAAATTGCACTTTTTGGGTTATAATCCCATACAAATTGTTTGTAGTTTGACACTTCATTTATTTTTTTTTTCTGCTGCGGTGTACGCAGCATTGCCATGTTGAAAAAAACATACCAAATAAAAATATTTTAACAAAAAGATGAATCGTCAGAATCATTAGAACATGGTTCTGGAATTGCTTCTTGCCCGTTGTATAGTTTGCCGGCACATTTAAAAAATTCTTCGAGGGGGTCTAAATTTTCGTTACGGCATTTTTTTAAGATATTTTGTTTAGTCATTTTTTATTATTAATTAATGATTGTTAATAATTTTTTTTACAATTTTTTACATTTCTTTACATTTTGAGAAATATGTAATATTTTTTTTTTCTATCTTGCAATACTCCATTGGAATGTTTTTCTTCATATTTATCATTCAGCTATGTGTGAACTGTCAAAAGTTGGTTGATTTCTATAGGGATTTTTGGAAATTTCATTGTTTAATAACTTTTTAACTAATTGAGAGCGACAAAAAAAAAATTGCCAAATTTTTAGCTTAATTTAGTGAGTGGAACAAAAAAAAAAGTGAAAAAAGTGATTGGAAGCTAAAGTAACAATGTTCCAAATTTTCTTCTGTGAGAATTGAAAAACAAACAAAATCTTCGACGGCTAATGGTGAACTGTCAATCAAGTGACATCGCATCGCGTCGCGTCGTGAGCGTCGAGATTGCCACCACCACTCAAATCCTCACCATTTTTGACACTTCAATGCGAAACCGTCTGCGTCGCGTTCGTCGCGTGCGTCGAAATTGCCACCACCATAAGAACGAAACAAATTCTTTTGTTCAAAGCCGAACAGTTGTTGTTTTTTCTTGATTACAACCTTAAAATGCTCTTTTATCAATCGTTTTTTTATACCATGACACGACGCTTAAATAAACCGATTTTTTCCATATATTTCCAAATCCTCAAAATTTTCAGCCTCATGAATATTTCATGTGTTACAACCTATACATGAAAATGCCTGACAAAACAAAGTAAACGTTCTCACCTGAGTACTTAGATAACTGCACAATACCTGATTTTCTTTTTACCTGTCCAAATCACCTTACTTACTTCTAAACTGTTATCAGAGTGCCGGAAGGCAGACGTTTTTTCCAACTGTTTTATATAATTATCGATCGAAATAATTTTTCATTGAAAGGTATTGTTGTGTTATATTTATTTTCAAATTATTAATTCTTTAAACAAAACGAACTCAAATTACAATACAGAAAAAACGTTTTTTATTTTATAAATATAAATTTTATAAATTTTTTATTATATAGGATATTATTTAATGTTAACCTAACGTTCAAAATTTATATAATACTTAACTTAAAATTTATTAATTAAAAACATTGATTATTAATTCAGGAGATTATAAATTAGGATTCAATTGTTGTATCTTCGTCTTGATTGCATGTAAGTGTGGTAGTTTCGCTATATTCACTGGAATATCTGTATTGATGACGAAAACTAACTGCTCTTATTTTTTTTAAGTACTTCATTAAAAAACTTATTGCCAAAATACAAATCGACATGACAATAGATAAAATAATAATTAACGATGCTGGATGCATACTATGCTTTTGAGTGGTTCCTCCGATATTCCATGCAATAATTTGCTCTATTGAAAAATGTTAAATGTTAAAATATATTATAAATGTATTACAAATATTTTGGTTTGATAAAAAAAATCCAAAAATTTAAAAGTTGTAAAAAATTTATGAGAAGGCTTCGTTACTATCGTTTAATTAAAATAAACGTGTACAAAAAATGTGCGGTTAAAATGTTTTCTTATTTTTAAGAACAAATAATGTCATAGAATATCATTGCCCCTTTTGCAAGCCGTAAAGCACCATATATGTGATTATCTTAGCTTGAGAGAACTTATGACACGCTATCCTTCTCTATGACATGTACAACACTGAGTTTGTTCTTCGCAGAATATATTCATCGGTGTAAAATTTAAAAATGAAAAAGTTCAGACCGCTTCAAAGGACGATTGATTTGCCAGCTAGAGGCTTATCGAGATAATTCGCAAAGATGTGCACTGAATAACACATCATAGGCCAATCAACAACAATATAATTTTTAATGTGTATCTCAAAAGACATTCTGATATTGTAAAAAGGCTCAGTTGAGCATTAGTAAACGCGATGAACTGCAGCGCAGAAGGAGTGTGTTCGACTCCCTGCCATAACAATACCTAAAGGATTTTTCACGTACCTTCCGCTCGTGACTGTAGACTTCTCATCTGCTTTGCTTTGTGTAAAATTTATTCTATTTTTTCCTATCAATAACATAACTAAAATATACTACAATAAATGGTAAATAAGAGCAATAGCTGCATAAAACTATCGGCTCTTTTCTAATTCCTTGGTTTTGTTTCCGGCCTTCTTGTCGTGCTCTATACTGCTCTATCGTCAGAGCCCTTGGTCCAGCTGATTTAGGTCTTGGAGTATAGCTGGGTATGGTTGCTTCTTCAATCACGCCTCCTTTTGAGCCGGTCCAGCTCTGCATTATTGTACGGCATTTGGTATTTGGTCGCTCGCTTCTTCGCTAAATTTATTTGCGAAGATGCAGGATCGCCATGTAATGTTTGGTGTTATTATTACGATGTTCTTTTGTTATGGAGCCTACCTCCCTAAGTCGTACAAAGCGCGACCCGCTCTTCTGTACTGTTTTAAAGCGCAGTTCGCTGAAAACTATGGCATATTACTGCCGCAGTTAATGAGACTCGAGTGGTTAGATCAAGACTGATTTTATTTCCAAAATGAAAAGGTATTTATACAAAAATTCTTACGTTGGAGCTATGGATATTCTAAGCATAGAATATCTGAATACTCATAGCTCCTATCAAAAATATCATATAACTTAATTATCGAACATAATTCTATTTGACCTACATACTGCATAATGCATACCGGGAGTAAGAGACACAGTGTAAACAATGACAAACACCCGAATGAATTTTTACGATGCATGAATCGCTGTCGATGCCGATAGAATGCCATTTGACACTATATGGTATCTGGGGCGATACAATGCTCCGTAATTGATTTTCGTAATTTGTGTTGCATTGAATCACACTACACATGATCCCAGGTTATTAAATAATTAGTATAATTTGAAGCTTCTTTCTGAGGTGTCTTCTACTGTCGATAGTCCCTGAAAAATTTGTTTGCATTAAAAAATTGAATAAAACAAGAATTAGACCGAGTGGAAAGCTTGAAAACGATAATTTGGTGAAAAAAGAAATGTAAAACTAAGAATTTGTCTTGAGCCTAGAAACTTTAATAGCTTAATAGAGTACATTATTTTTTTATTGGTTTTACATTTTTAAGTACGCCAGATGCGAACTCTAGGTTTTGAGTTATTCCATTAGACGACGAATCTTCCAAACTGTCTACATTTATCACACCATTTGGAAGATATCAGTTTCTTCGTCAACCTTTTGCTATTAAGACTGCCCCCGAAATTTTTCATTCTGAAATGGGTAAACAGTGATTACATTATTTTGCACGCCTCTACATTGGAAGAACATAATGTGATTTAAGAAAAACTGTTACAAGGAGCTCGTGCGATTGGTTCTCAATTTACTGTGGAGGAATCCAAAATATTGTAGAGTGAAGCCGGGCTTCGAATGTTAAACAATTATCTGTTTTCTGTTTAACAATAATTTATTTAAACACACTCTTATTTCCAGAATTATATTATTTACAAAATGCTTTCTCGTGTAGCAATAACTTATATAGCACACTTATCTGAAATCAAATACCAACCATTAAATTCGCGCACTATATTTACTCAGTTACAATTCAAATCACGTACACTAATCAAATCACATTCAGGTCACAATATAGACTAACTCTGTGGTTGTCGCTTCATCTCTATTTATACTAGATGGTTCGAGAAGTGGTTTTGACCGATACCCTTATTAAAGTCATTCATTCATTCCAATCGACACTAAATGGATTTGTTCGATTTTCACACATCAGGTTAGGTTCGTTCACTACAATCATAAATTATAACATTGCATCCTCCCAAACTTGTTCGTCCCGAACAAGTAAGTAAGTAAGTTTCTCCTTCATATCGATGTTACCGATCCAGATGCACTACCTTTAATTTTCCTCGAAGTCCTTTCTGTATTCGATAAACGACGTCGTTTATACGCTTCACACTTTTGTAGGGGCCTTCCCATTTCGGCAATAGCTTTAGCGATATTCCATGTTTACAGCCACACCAAATCTCCTTCCCGAATTACAGTTAATGTTGCTCTGATAACGTACCTCGTTTTCATACGATCGCTTGCTAGGCTTATTCTTGTCCTGGTAATTTCGTGGATATCTTCAGTGGTCCGCTCTACCGTTGGGGATCCGAACATTACTTCACTAGGCAACATTAATGCTCGGCCAAATAAGACTTCATCTGGGGAGTGTATTTCACCACATTGGAAAGGTGTTTTTTCAAGGGTCGATTGAATCGTTCCAACATTCCGTCTGACTGTGGATGAAGCGGTGTCGTTCTGGTCTTCTCAATACCGAACCGCTGTCAGACATCGTGCAATACTCTGGACTCAAAGTTTCTACCTTGATCAGAATTTAGTTCCAACGGTGCCCCGAATCTACATATTCAACTATCCACGATCTGTTCCACTACGGTTTTCGCTTCGTGGTTAGGTTTGGCGAATGCTTCTGGCCTTTTGCTGAAGTAATCCATAACAACTAATATGTAACGGTTTCCACTGTTCGTTTCTGGAAACGGGCCAGCAATATCTATTGCTATTCTTTCTTTCCAACGGTACCCCAACGTTGTACTGATGCATGGTTCCTTCCGTCTTTCGTTTTGGTCCCTTACAGGCGGCGCATGTAATGCATTTTCGGCACCACTTGTCGATGTCTTTTTTTGCACACAGCCAGTGAAGTCTGAAGTCTTATTGATTCCCAAATGTCCTTCCGATACTCCACCATGTAGCTCCCGTAGTACATCTTTGACCATTAACCGTGGAACGACAAGCTGTGATACAAAGGACTTTCCATTAGAGGACTCCCATTTTCTTCTCAAGACACCATCCTGGACACGAAGAAAATTCCATTATGCACAATACGACTTCAGAGTTGGACTAAGATCCACAATTTCTTGCCAATCTGTTTTTTTCATGTGTTCCCTCCAGGTAAGAATCGGTTCAATGTCAGGGTCTTCCATTTGCGCTTCTCTGATCTTTTCGTTGTTGGGCTCGGCTCTCACTCGCTGGATTGTGATGAGCTCCTTTTTTTCTTGGCGGGTGTTTGCAGTTCATTTAAAATGCTCGACGAGACAGTGCGTCAGCGTTACAATGCAGCTTACCCTTACGATGCCGAATGTCAAAATCGTAGCTCTGCAGCCGCTCAATCCATTTAGCAACTTGACCCTTAGGATTTTTAAACTGAAGCAACCACTTAAGAGCAACATGGTATGTACGAAGTAGGAATTTCCAGCAATAGAGGTATTTATGGAAATGCTTCGTCGCCAGAATTAACGCTTAGAGTTCCCTCTTGGTCACACAATAATTTCTTTCAGTCTGGACAGAACCTTGCTGAAGTGAGCCACCACTCTTTCCTGTTCCTCGTGTACTTGCGATAAAACGGCTCTAACTCCAAAATTACTTGCGTCGGCATCGACAATGAAAGTTTTTTCACCGTCGGGGCATGCTAGTATCGGTGCTTGGCAAGCTTGTGTTTTAGTCTTTGAAAAGCTTTATTACCACTTGACCATTTAATTTTTTTTTCTTCCTCCGTGAGTTGATGTACGCTCTTAGAAATGCCAGCAAAGTCCCTTACAAACCACCGCTAGTAAGTCGCAAGTCCTAGGGAGCTCCTTAGTTTTTTTCAATTTTTTCACAGCTCCCAGGAATTGAAATTCGGATCTGAATAGTGCACACTTCTTTGGATTAGGCTTTAAGTGGGCACTCCGGAGTCTTGAAATACCTCCAGAAAGTTCTTTTGGCGACAATTACATAATCTGGGTACACCAGACAGATTTTCCAAGTTAAACCTCGCAAAACGCATTCCATCAACCGCTCAAAAGTTGCAGGAGCATTGCACAAACCAATTAGCATCACGTCGAACTGCCACAAGTCATTTCCGTCTTCTCCCTGTCCATAGGGTGAAAGTGCACCTGCCAGTAGCCGCTCTTCAGATCCATTGTGGAAAACCATTCAGATCTCTTTACAGTATCGATTGTGTCATCAATCATAGGTAGAGGATAACTGACCTTCTTGGTGACATCGTTGAGCCGCCGATAGCGAACGCAAAACCGGGTGCTGCCCACTTTCTTCTTAACCAGTATCACTGGTGATACCCAATATCAATCCATCCCTTCCATCGTCGCAACCATTTTTGCAACTTCAGCCTGCTTGGCTGATGGCAGCCGGCTTGCAGGCTTGTGAGCATCGATCTTGTTATCTCCGTCCGTTTAGTTGGTAGCACTGGTTAACCGGAACGTATTTACGAAGGCAGGACGTATTTGACGATAGCTGTAGTGCACATTCAGTTACAAGTAGTCAAGTAGATTGGTCGCCAAACCAAGTCTCTCCGCATTGTGTAACATTTTGTTTGCGAAATGATATTTGAAATAAAATCAAGTTATCTTGTATTACACCCCTAGAGAATGAATGTTTTATTAGAACAAGTAGAAGGATCTTTCCCCAATTCTGGGCTCGACTGGAATTCAACCGGGCTAAAAAAACTAAATTTTTAAATGCAGTGAATATGATGTTGTTGTGAAAAAAAGATAAACGAAAGCCAATTCTGTATGCGTTGAATATAAGACAATGAAAAGTTGTAGCATCTAGATTGAATAATCGCTGTTGTGTACCCCAACGTGAGGGGAGACAAATCGTGACAATGAGCAAAAAGGCTGTCGTGTGTAGCAGAAACCCAGAAGGAAGGTAGGTGCCGTTTTTATTCGAGAAAAGTGGTTGCAACTAGATTGAAACAATCGTTGTTGTATACCACAGTGTGTGTGAAGAACCAAAGAAAGTGCTCTTTTGATGTGTGTCGCACATTGCGCGGTCATCATAAGAAGCGCAACGAAGCTTTAGCAGAAGATTTGTATAGCCTAATGGAAATAGGGAAACCAATAGCACTTGACGATGAGAGTTAAGTGATGTATTTCGCTGATGGTATCCGAGATTCCAAGAAACAAATCCATGCTATACCAAGCCAGAACTATCAGCGAGTTGAAAGTACAGATTAGGGTGTACGAGAGGATAAGAGGTTCGAATCCGCAGTAGTCAAGCTCGGTGGGATCTCAACGTCCGTCGACCAGCACCCAGTCTACCATGAAGCCGGAACAGAGATATAGGAAATGTTTTAGGTGTGGAGATACATCTCATCTGATAAAGGACTTTAAAGTGGAGAAGAGTTGGAAATGTTATAGTTGTGGAAGGGAAGGCCATCGATCCATCGAGTGCAGAACACAGGGCCATGGTCGACAACAAAGCAGAATGTCAACCAACTGAAACGTTCACACTGCGTAATCAAGGGACAATTCTGGAGCAGGACAGGAAGCTCAAATATTTTTGTCAATCGGCTCCAACCGAATTTTCAAAACTATTACAGTAAATGGACAACTTTTGTCTGCGTTGTTGGACAGTGATCTATGTCTTCTCCGGTATGATAGCTTACTAATGATGCACAACGTTGACCTAAAATTAAAATGGGGACACTGTGCGGAATTGGACAGAACAAGGTAACAACAGTGGGATGTTTTGAAGCTGACATCGAGGTCGATGGCATACAGGTGCAAGTAAACTTCCTTAGGAAACCTGAAATGGTAGTAGCAGAAGGCACCGTCCTTAGGAAATCTGAAGTTAGTAGCAAAAGGCAGCGCCCTTAGCAATTCTGAAATGACAAATGAGCCGGAGCAAGAGGGAGCATGATGAGAAAATATCGTGAACTGAATATCAACATTTTAGTGGAATCACCAAAGGCGTTAAGAATTTTAGACACCATTTGTCTCTCAGCAGAGCTGGGAGACTTTGCAACCGAAGAGATGTTTGATGTGAAGCAGTTGGAAGAAAAAACGATGGCTGAGATGGTCACGTTAATAAGGCGCTATATTTCAACTCGTAGAAGGGAGTCACCAATAAAGATGAAGATCATTGTAAAAGACGAAATACCGGTGTTCCAGAGACCAAGACGCATGTCGTACGAAGATCAGAGCATGGTTCGTGACCAAGTTTAACAGTGAATCGACGAAAATAAAGGACCCTGATGCAATTACCGGAAACTCAATGAGAGACAACTTTCCAATGACTTTGCTTCGTGATGTTTTAAATCGACTTCAATGAGCAACAGATTTCACTACGTTGGATCTTAAGAACGGTTTCTTTCACGTTCCAACGGAAAAGCCTTCACGGAAGTATACATCGTTTGTTAAAAGTGAGGGGCAGTTCGAGTTTCTCTATGTCCCTTTTGGTATATGTAATTCTCCAGTGTGGTTTCGAGGTATGTTTTTTTTGGAATAATGAGGTCGTCCATATAAGTAGGATGACCTCATTATTCCAGCCAGGGATGAGGAGGAAGGCGTCAAGAGGTTTAGCGAGGTGCTGAAAACTACAGCTGAATACGGACTTCGTATTAAATGCTCGAAATGTCAGTTCTAAAGAAAGAAGACAACGTTCCTGGACTCAGCTAGCGATTCTGAATCGATCCATAAACTTTGACGTATATCTAGCTAATTTATTTCACTATTTTACAAACTATGTATCAAAACTAATATACACCTATGAGATAGGTTATAATTATTAATTGTTCAATTGTTTCACAAATATAATGTAAGAAACAATTTAACTACTTTTCATGCGAGATTTTGACTTTATATCAAAAGTGCGTTTATTTCAAGTCAATTGGTAATTCGAATTATTTTTTTGTACCTTATCCTATAGGGATATTTTAGTTTTGATACATAGCTTATAACATGGATGGGCGTCCGTCTGTCCGTCTGTAGGTAACCTGTTTTTGGGCCTTACATTTTGAGATAGGATAATGAAATTTGGTACTTGTTATCCTGGTACATAGTGTTCTTGAAATATGCCATCTGCCACACCCCCTAATGACCTAATTTTAGGTCAAACCGTTCAAAATTTTGAAAAAATGTCTGTACAAGATATTTTGACAATCCTAATGTCTATATTTCATCTACACAAAGTATTTGCCACGCCCACGTTTTTGGGCGTTTTTAGTAAAAACGTTTTTCGGTAGAATTTTAAAATTTAGTGATGTAAACACTTCTAGGTGCTAGGTGTAAAATTTTGTTGAAATTGAAAATTTTAGAAAAACCTAAATTTAGGCCAAACCGTTTTAGGCCAAACCGATGGCATTCAAGAATTCGACTCTGCCATCGTCGGACCAATGGAATCAACGCACAATCAGTATAACCACATACTTGTCGTAGTTTGTGCATTTTCCAAATTTGTGTGGCTTTATCACACAAAAAGTACGATATCGAACGAAGCCGTCGATGATTTATGGAAATCTAAAAAGAGTGATTAACGATAGAGGAGTGGCGTTCACATCGAATGCGTTCAAAGAATACTGCTCAGAGGAGCGCATTCAACAACTGGTGACTGCAACAGGAGTTCTACGTGGAAACGTGCAGGTAGCGAGAGTGCATAAAATCATTGTGCCGATGATCTCGAAGGCGTGCGTTGGAATATCTCAGAATCGGTACGGGAATGTAGATCGCGTCCAACAGATATTCAATAATACTCCACCGAGAACTACCAAATTAGGTACATTTCGCCTACTTATAGGACTTAAAATGCGTGTTGCTGAGTATCCAGATCTGTAGGAGATACTTCAAGAAGATACCTTATACAAGCTAGGTACAGAAAGAGATCGACTGCCAAGGAGTATCGACTGAATGAGTTAGTGGTCATCAGGCGCACTCAATTCGGCACGAGTATGAAGCTGAAAACGAAGTACCTTGGACCATACAAGATTTTGAAGCTAGAACAACACAGAACCATCATTCGGGCCGAATGATCGTCAGGATCGCCGAATGTGGGATCGGGCCAGACCGACGAACATTACAATTATCATCATACGAAACATCAACATGTACCGTATAATTTACAACGAAAGGCAATACAAAGAGAACAATAAAAGTGTAACGCACAATATACATAAGACTTATATATATTTTTTTTTTTTTATAATTTACACGTACTCAAGGGGTTATGAATACCCTTTTATATGTTACCATAGTACGAGCGTTAGAGAAGGGGAAGAAAGAGAGGATAGGAAAGATTTTGGATGTAGTGGAGACTCAAACTCCATGGGTGGTGTCCGAACTAGCTTCGGGGAGTCACTTTTTCTTGTGTTCGTTAAATTTGAAGAAATTCAAGATGGTGTGCATACTTTTAGGTACTACACCGACCTTTTATTTCTTTTAAATAAAAGTGAAATGGATTTTTGGTTGGGATTGAACGCGCAACCTTCCACTCAACAGACGAACACATTACCACTACACCGCGGCCACCCACAAGACCACCCACAATATATACAACGAATAAAGGAATAAACGAACGGGTTACAACAGACGACGACACGACGTATTTGACGATAGCTGTGAGTGCAAATTCAGTTACAAGCAGTCAAGTAGATTGGTCGCCAAACCAAGTCTCTTCGAAGTGTGTAACATTTTGTTTGCGAAATGATATTTGAAATAAAATAAAATAATATTGTATATAACCCCTAGACAATTAATTTTTTATTAGAAGAAGTAGAAGGATCATTCTACATTAATTCCTTAAAGTTATCAAACTTATTTCTGATATGTTTATACCCTTTCCCATAGGGGTATATTAGTTTCGATACATAGTATACAACATAGAGAAGTAATTGGGCTAGGTATACCCCAAAGTATATGGATCGACTCAGAATCACTAGCTGAGTCGATTAAGCCATGTCTGTCTGTCCGTCTGTAGCTAACCGGTTTTTGGGCCTTAAATTATGAGCTAGGATAATGAAATTTGGTACATGTGATCCTTGTACGCGCTATTCGAACAAGTGTAGACATTTTTAAAATCCGCCTACTGCCGCGCCCCCTTTTTAGAAAAACCTAATTTTAGGCCAAACTCTTAAGGATTTTGAAAAGGTGTATGAAGAATATATAAAATATATCTATATTTTGTCTGCACAAAGTTTTTGGCACGCCTAATTTTTGGGGGCGTTTTCTGTAAAAAAAAACTTTTGAAAGTTTTAAACATTTCGAAAGAAACATTTGATTGTAAAAATAATTGGTTTTGGTAATACAAACATTTGTTCTATATGTCATTTTTACCCACGCTTACTTTTTGGAGGCGCTTTCATGCAGAAACAATTTTTATACCCTACGCCATACCATACGTTGTCTTCGGACGGACCATACTAGATTTTGATAAGCTGTCTGAACAAAATGTTGCGACAATTTCAATTGTATAGCCCGTCCCAAGGAGGCAAAAGGAACATCCGCAATAGTAATTTATTTAAGGGATAAGGTTCGTGTGAAGACCTGCGTGCCCATGCACAGAGTATAACCGAAATTCCATTTCAACCCTTTTTAATAGTTACTCGAAACTCTGGCTTTCATTACTAAACTCATATTTGAGAAGTGGTACACCCAGCAAATTTCCCTTTTCTTTCCCAACGACGGTTTTGTGTGGACAATCAGTCATGTCTATTGCCTCGATCGTCGATCGAGAGAGATGTTTTCGTATGTTTGTTGAAATGTGCACACATATTTTAGCTGCAGTTCTGGTTGGTTAGTTTTGTTGTCGCTAAGAGAATAAAATCCCTAATTTGTAGAGCAGGTCTCTTTCACTTAAGTTGGGATGGGCTTTAATATATCTTTGCCATTAAATCCACATTTAAGGGGTATTAAGTTAAAGGATGGAATGGGATAGGGTATAAAACGATCCACACAGTGGATTGAAGCCATCTCATATGTTTTTTTATAACAGTTCTGGTGTAGAACATGTTTTATCGACATCTGTAAATGTGTTATGCGTCAAAAAATGTGTGGGAGATCCATCAATTAGTAATAAAAGATCTGATATAGTGATAAGTTCCTCTATTATTAGACCTCGTTTGTTAATTATGGGTGAACTCCATAGCACACTCCACGAATTAACATCTCCAGTAAGTATTAAGGGGATATGGACTTGTTGGATAATGTTAATTAGTTAGTGTGTATGTAAAGATTTGATCAGGTATTTATATTTTACCGATTATTGATAATATAAAACCTATATTAGTTAGTTCACCTCCGCAACCACCAGCCGAGGCGACAACTATGAAGATTCCCACCAGTGCACCGACTAATTCCATACACCCACATTCATTATCATCAAACAATAGAATAACATCTCGCTCATGTATTGAAACCAAGAGTGACAAACCGTTTCAAAAGCGTATCACCGGCAATATTATCTCTGCGTTTGAAGGAATCGATGTAATGCCATCATACAATTGGCTTCATCCCTCACGATTCTCACCAACAACAAGAGCAGCAGCAATAATCAACTACACATCACATAAGCTTAACACTCCAGCAGAGAAATTGATATGTGTACCACTTATAAAAAGAGGTGCTGACCTGTGCTCTCTTAATTTTGTCAATTTTAAGCTAGCGGTTCCTTCGACTACAATGCATGAAGCTCTAAATGCAAACAACTGGCCTCTCAATGTACATGTAAGAGAATTCATATCGCTTCCAAAAAACGAGAAGTTAGCGGTTTCGCTACCAGCCAAATAACAACACAATCAGCTGATTCATTGACGCCACAGAGAATGCATAGCTGTTTATCATCGTCATCATCATCTGATTTACATTCTCCATCCCACTATTTTTCTGTTTACTATCATAATGCCAGCGGTATGCGCACAAAAACAAATCAACTTTATAACGCGTACCAAAACAGTTGGCCATTCTACTGCGCAGGTCTCTTAAAATGTGTTTTACAATCTCTTAAAATTGCAAAAACAAGCATAAAGAGACGAAAATGGGCGGAGCCATAATAAAAAACGACGTATACCCTGCCTTGTGTTCAAGATCGCTATCGCGATCTCACTGAGGGTGGTTTCTTCATTTTCCTTCTTTTATACTGAAATTAGGAGTGGAGGAAAAATATAGACCATTATATGTCAACTTTACTTGGAGGAAAATATATTGTTTCGTTTTTTGTCTTGTCGGTTCTTTGTAGGAGTATGATGTGATCACGGTCGGATAGATTAAGCAAAACATTGCACATGAATTGATTGTGTGACTGTGTCTGTATGAAGGTGTACGGTTTTAGATTTAAACCCTATTTGCTCATTATGCTTTCGTTGATCATTATTAATTGTGTCGTTCATATTGATCATGTAGGTACTGATAATGGCTCGCAAAGTAAAGTAAATTGCAGTGTCACACCAAATTTTTTTTGTTTATATCATTGAATTTGGGCGAGGTAGGTAAATTTAATAAAAAAAATTACAATTTGGGAATTTTTTGGAAACGTAAACGATTTTATACCCAATAACAATAGGCACGATTTTCTGTCACAAAAAAGAGGATGGGGTATTAAACGGTTCGTTAAAGACAAAATGGTGAACGTTCTTGATTCTTCAATAATTTTTTTTAAGAAATGCAGTTATTAAAACTTATTGAACTACCCACCACTTTTAAATTTGTAACCTTGATTAAAAGTGTAAATTATAGCGAGATAAAATTGACGATGAATTGCAAATATAAAACAGATTTACAGCGAGCAGCAAAACAAAACACCAGTATACCAAATGGGTGGTTCGGTTTGGTTTGAATTAAGAAGTAAAAACACACACGTTTTAGTACTAAGATAAAAATATTTATTGATTTTGCTACCTATATATGAAACAGTTAATATTAATGTACATTAAATTGAATTCGAAGAACTGTCAGTTTCATAATCGGTTGAAGAATCATCTCCTGGATTGATAATTATTGCATCCGACATTGTGTCCCACATCTGCTCGTGTGAAAAGTATTCCTCCTCTGTCCTTATAATTTTTTCACAAACTTTGCGCCAATCTTCAACTGTTATTTTTGAAAATTCTTCTTCAGCTAGTTTCTGAACATCCGATAATCTAAACGGTAACCAAATGCAAACACTAATCATGTCGTAAAACTTTTAAACTTAAGTCAAACAGGTAAAATTAAACATCATAAAATTAATGCTAACCAAGCACACCACCCATACAGGTACCTAGCGCTAAACCACGAAATGTTCAACCATAAAAAGGGTTGGGAACCCTTTCAAATACAATCGGACTTCTAGGTAGAAATGTATAAAAGTCGACCTCATAATAAAAAATTAAGTTTATTTAGATATTCAACAGCATTTTAGTTCTAAGCACTGTAAAGTTGGGTTACGCATTGTAAATTACAGGCAAAAACGCTTAGTGATTAAATCTCTTTCGCGTCATTTTTGTTCTCTTAAATCCTCTCTCTGCGCAATCGACCGTTGGCCAACTGTTTTGGTACGGACTATACATTGCTGCTTCTACACATGAATATGATGCCATAGCTTAACCGAAACTTGGCTCAATTCTAGTTTCTCATAGTCGGAATTATTGGACTCACATTACATTGTATACAGACACGATCGGCCTTTATCAACTGGATACCCAAAAGGTGGAGGAGTACTCCTGGCAATTCATTCATCTCTTTCGAGTAAGGAAATCATTCTTCCAAATCATTCTGATGATATCGAGCAAATTTGTGTTTACGTTGCTGATGCAATTGCTCATAAAAATATATTTATTATTTTAACATATATTCCGTCTGGCAGTATATATCTCGAATATTGATCATGTATGTAAAAATTTAAATTTTAATCAGTATCCAATTGTATTAGGTGATTTTAACGTAGGAAGTATTGATTGGAGAGAGACAGGAAATGATAAATTATTAACACCATTTAATGTTAAAACTGAAATCAAGTCGTTAGTAGTTGATTCAATTTGCTCTCTATCTCTCTTTCAAATAAACAATGTAAAAAATGATTTAAATCGAATACTTGATCTCGTATTTATAACAAATGATTATAAATTTTATGTAGATAGGGACGATTTAACATTATTACGCAATTCAATTCATCACAAAGCTATAATTATTTACCTCAAATCATATGATTATACAAATGTAAACAATAATTGCAATTTATCTCTATTCAATTTTAAAAAAGCTAATTTTGAAGGCTTAAACAATGCTTTAAACTCAATTAACTGGCATAATCGTTTTTTAAACTTAAATCTAGGTGATATGTATAGTCATTTTCTCAACATTCTCTCTAATACGCTAAAGATATTTGTACCTATAGTAAAAAAGAAAGCAACTCCCAAACTGCCGTGGTTTAATGCGCGTCTCAAAAATCTAAAAAATATTAAATCTAAATCGTTTAAGAGAATGAAAATATCTAATTCTACTGATGACAGACAGAATTTTCTTCGTTTAAGGAAAGAGTTTGATTTTTTAAATAGATTTCTATACCGCAGCTATATAATCTCTATTGAATCAACGATTAAAAGTAACAGCAAATCATTCTGGTCATTTTACAATTCAAAACGTAAAGTATCTGCTTTTTTGGAATACCGGACAGAAGTATCTCAGGGTGGTAAGTCCACTCGTGAACTTTTTGCAAAATATTTTTCGGATAACTTTCTTGCATCCAATATTTCAAACCCAGCTAATTTCAATAATTTAAACCAAATTACTGATATTGGGCATTTAGAATTTTCGGAAAATGACATTTTCGAAGCATTGTTAAATGTTGACGCCAGTAAAAGCCCAGGTATAGACACCCAATTATACTTAAAAAATGTGCTGAGTTTTGGTTGTTCCTATAACAAAAATATTCAATACGTCATTATTAACTGGAATGTTCTTAGACCAATGGAAAATTGCATATATTTCACCCATTTATAAAAAAGGCGCAAGACATCTAATTGAAAATTATAGACCAATTACTAAACTTTCATGTATTCCTAAACTTTTAGAAAAAATAATTGAAGAAAAACTTTATAGTGATATCAAGCAGCATATATCTCCAATGCAGCATGGTTTCGTTAAGGGTAGATCAACAACCACAAATTTAACCATCTTTACGAAATTTTGCCTTGAAACAATTGAAAGTGGAGCACAAGTGGATGTTTTGTACACTGATTTCTCAAAGGCTTTTGACAGAATTAACCAAGATGTTCTAAAACAAAAATTGGCAAAACTTGGTTTTCACTCTGAAATACTTCTGTGGTTAAACTCATATTTAACAGATAGAAAGTTGAGGGTTAAAGTTGATAACTTCTCCTCAGATGTATTTACTGCGACTTCTGGAGTACCACAGGGTAGCCACCTTGGACCGTTGCTATTTACTTTGTTTGTTAACGAAATTCCACCACTTCTATCAATCAGCAAATGCCTTTTATACGCCGATGATATTAAGGTATTTATGAAGACATCTGATAATAGTGATTGTCTTCTGTTCCAAAATGAAATATTTATTCTCGAGCGCTGGTGTAAAGCAAATGAATTACAACTTAATTTGCCCAAATGTAAGGTATTATCTGTATAAAGATAGCGAAGCCCTTTACAATACCAATACACTGCGAATCGTGTAATGTTTACCCGTGAAACAGAAGTAAATGATTTAGGAATACTGCTCGATAATCAATTGACTTTTAATCGGCACATTGATTACATTATTAGTAAGTCATACTCAATGTTAGCGTTCATCAAACGAAATACCACAGACTTTCAAGATCCTTATACTTCAAAAACACTATATTGTTCGTTAGTTCGCTCCTTATTGGAATATTGCTGTTTAATTTGGGACCCTACTTACGATGTTCACTCTGTCAGAATCGAGAGAATACAAAAATCTTTTACTCGTTTTGCTTTACGAAGGTTTAACAGAGATGACGAATTACCACCATATGCGTCACGTTGTTTATTAATTAATCTCCAAACTCTTTTTGTTCGAAGAAAAATGCTATCAATAGTATTCTTAAGTGATGTGGTTAATAACCACGTAAATTGGATCATGTGAAATCACCACGCGTTGCGTTAATTTATACAATTCGGTAGTAACCACTGACCTAGATTTAACTTTAAATCGCGATTGTTTTAAACGAATTGCCCTTGAAGTTTTAAAATCCACATATGCTTATTTAATAAATTAATATTAAATTTTGTTGAATTATTACTTACCTGGTAGATATATAAATAAATAAATATATTAATTTCAACTGCTATGGAGTATAGTTGAATTGAGTTGTAAGACCCTGTGAGGAATATTCTTTTTTACAAGAATAGGCATTAGGAACCATTGGATGTATTTGAAAGGCGCACTAAGTCTCTTGGAGAGGTATAACTAAGTTTAACTCTTGGTATTAATTAATGAAACCTTGCATGTTCCATTGCATTATCTTAAGATAAGAGAATTGTGGTGCTTTAGAGTGGTTCGTTAGAGTGAATAGGCCGCTGCTCGCGGTAGAGAGTGCAATCCCAACCTTGAGTGGATGGAATTATTCTCCCCTCAGCAAACGAAGCACCGGCTGAGTTTTTGATGTTGATGGTGCATTCATCATGGTTTGAGGGGGCATTGATATTGATTGGAGTCTGGTTTACAGAATTAGCAGTCATAGAGAAAAGAGTTAAGATATTAAAGCATGATTCGTTAG
Source organism: Rhingia rostrata (assembly GCA_949824845.1). Lineage (NCBI taxonomy): Eukaryota > Metazoa > Arthropoda > Insecta > Diptera > Syrphidae > Rhingia > Rhingia rostrata. The sequence continues at coordinate 23,643 of CATKWC010000493.1, forward strand.
CAGATTATAGGGTACATGCCTTAACCCAGAATAGAATTTTGTTGAACGTTTCTACAAATCGGAGTGGACTTTTCGGCCCCGGTTCAGCTTCGACTTTAAAGGGGGATGATCGAAAGCTGTGAGGGAATAATGTATTATTTTTGCATATCCAAAGGTGCTTTGCATTTGGAGTTAGCAAGCAAAGTGTTACCTGGCACTTTCATAACAGTCTTGAAACTTTTTGGGTCTTGTCGTGGAGGGCAGGGCTTTACTGACAAAGTGATGAATTTTGTCGGAAAAGAAAAAGAACTAAGTCAATCTTTTGTCGAAGCAACCTCGATTAAGGAATGAACTAGTTAAAATATGATGACCAACTAACATTGGTTTTTCCCTGGTAGGAGAGCCCACCGTAACCATTCGGAAATCTGATTTGAATCATATCTTAATGAATCACCGTTGGTTGACCGTTGTCGCCTGATCTATCAACTACATAAGCAATTCTTGTGAAAATGAATAACGATCGCAAAATTGCCCTTAGTAACTGGAAAATAGGTTCATGCTGGATCTTATTATAGAGTTCGAGTTTTGAAGGACAATGCCTCCAGAATGTGGGCGTGGGTTAAAATCACATATAGACGAAATGTTATTATTATCACAATTTTGGATCAAACATTTCTTTTTTCGTTTTTTTTTTTTAATTTTATTATATCGCTAAATTATTTCTCTTTATTAAAAGCTATATATCAAAACTAATAAACCGTTTTTGGATATTGGACAAACCGTACTGTTTTAAAGCGCAGTTCGCTGGAAGCTATGGCATATTACTGCCGCAGTTAATGAGACTCGAGTGGTTATATCAAGACTGATTTTATTTCCAAAATGAAAAGGTATTTATACAAAAATTCTTACGTTGGAGCTATGGATATTCTAAGCATAGAATATCTGAATACTCATAGCTCCTATCAAAAATATCATATAACTTAATTATCGAACACAATTCTATTTGGCCTACATAATGCATAATGCATACCGGGAGTAAGGGACACAGTGTAAACAATGACAAACACTTAAAGCCGAATGAATTTTTACGATGCATGAACCACTGTCGATGCCGATAGAATGGAATTTGACACTATATGGTATCTGGGGTGATACAATGCTACGTAATTGATTTTACTAATTTGTGTTGCATTGAATCACACTACATCCTTCCCCCACAATAAATTGATATTTGTTTATATTTCTTAAAATTTAAATAAATGTCATTTACAGGTTTATGACTTAATATCAATTTATAGATACTATTTTCTTATATATATTCTTACTTCTGTCTAGATTTGATTAAATTATTATTATGTATTTCATATTTCTTATTATCTAATATAATACAACTATTAGGACCATTTTGTGATATTATTTCATATGGACCTTTAAATGGTTTATCAAATTTGTTTTTATTTTGTGTTCTTAAAAATACCTTATCACCAAATTTAAGATTAGATTTGTGTACATTGTTTTGTGCATTAATTCTTATATTCTTGTCTTTTAACAAATTATCTTTAGCTTGCTTATGTGAATACCTTAATTTACATTTTAGTTCACTTAAATAGTTATCTAAGTCATACATTTTTTCTTTATTACTTAAAATTTCACATGGTAGTGTACTTAATTTACCAAAAACTAGTTCAAATGGAGAATATAACGTGCTACTATGTGGTATAGAGTTATAGCAATATGTATAGTATGGTAGCCATTCATCCCGGCTATCTTTATCTCCTATAGTCATAAGGTAGTCATTTAAAACTCTATGGTTTCGTTCTAATGATGCTAACGTCTCATGATGATTTGGTGTTGAAACTAATTTTTCTATACCTAATTCTTTGCAAATGTTTTTTAGTAGTTCGTTCGTAAATTCTGTTCCTTTGTCTGTTTTTAGTTTTTTAAAACATCCATACTTTATTATGAATTTCTCTACTATCGTTTTCGCAATACTGACAGCATCTTTCGTTTCTACTGGGAATGCCTACACAAATTTTGTTAGTTCACATCGTATTGTTAATATATGTCTACAAAGGTCTCAGAGGGCCTACAGTGTCTATTGAAATAGTTTCAAAAGAGGTACTTGGCGTGTCTGTTTCGATGAAATTTTCTTTGGTATATCTTGTTGTTTTGACTCTATTGCATGTTTCACAGTTGTTAATGAATGTTTTTACCATTCTATTCATATTTTTTCAAACATATTTCTGCTTTAGTTTGCTAATGCATCTTCTGATACCACAATGTCCTCCTATCGTCAAGCTATGATGTTCTTCAATTAATCTGTGCTTTTCTTCTTCATCTATGACCTTCCTTGGAGGTTCATATATTAATATATTTAAACATTCTTCAATGTTTTTATTTTCTTGCAGCTTATTAAATATCTCTTTAAATGTGTGAACGTTCATATTTTTAAATATCAAACTATCTCTTGCTAGGCCTAGTCTGTTAAAACCTGCATTGCTCATCATGAATATTATCTTCTTCAAAATCAATTTTACCTCTGATATAGAATTGTCGCTAAATTCTACAATAACAGTGTTTGCTGCTATAATTATCTTATTCTTTTTGGTACCATTTTAACTTCTTTCTATCTCTTTGAATTCAATTTTCTTCATCCGCCTTACGTCAGATATTGATGTACAGTCCCATATGTGAAGGTGAGCAATCCCCACATTTGAGTCTAAGGTTCTCGCACAGTTTTCAGTTGTTATTGGTGTTTCTTTATTTCTTTTCATCGCTCTTGTTACTACATCTGTATTGTTTTTCGGTATCATTTCTTTTAGTTTCTCTGAGTTAATCTGTACTCTCGAGAGTGCATCCGCATTTGTATTCATTTTTCCTTGTTTGAATACTATTTCATAGTCATAGTCCATCAAGTCTACTCGTATTCTTGTTAATTTTGATGAAGGGTTTTTGTGTGTAGATAGGCTTACTAGTGGTCTGTGGTCTGTGTACACTATAAATTTTCTTCCGAATAGATATGGTCCCCAATGAATTGCTAGTAGCTCTTTTTCTATTATTGGCTTATTTAGCTCATGTTTGTTCAATGAATTGCTTGCATATGCTATCGGTCTATCTTTCCCAATTTCTCCTTGCGATAGAACAGCTCCTAATGCAAAGTTTGATGCATTGGTTGTTAGAATGAAAGGTGTCGAGAAGTCTGGATAGCTCAACACTGGTGGTGAATTTAGTTTTAGCTTCAGTGTTCTAAATGCTACTGCACAATCCTCAGTCCAATTAAATAGTTATTTCTTCTTCAGTAATTGGTTTAGGGGTCTTGCTATGTTTGCAAAGTCTTGAATAAAGCGTCTATAGTAGTTGCAAAAGGCTACAAATCGTCTTACGTCATCAGCATATTCTTTGGTTCTGGAAAGATCTTAATCACTTCATATTTTTCTGGATCAGTGCAGACTCCATCTGCTATTATTAAGTGTCCAAGATATACGACTTCTGGTTTCAGGAAGTTACATTTTCCTGGATTCAGTTTTAGATTGTACTTGCGAAGTCTCTTCAGTATCTTGATTAGGTTATCATAGTGTTCTCTAAGGTTTGAACCACATACAATGATATCATCCACGTATAGGAATGCTGCTGCTTGCAATCCACTTAGAGCTATTGATGCCATTCTCTGGAAGCTATTAGTTGATATTTTTAGACCAAACGGAAGTCTTTTGAATTGATAGTGTCCCTCGTTTGTAGAAAATGCTGTTACTGGTCGTGAGTGTTTGCGTAGTGGTATTTGATGAAATGAACTTGTCATGTCCAACGTTGAAAAATATTTTGCATTTCACAGTTTATCTAGTACATTCTCCAATCTTGTTAATGGAAATTTGTCATCTACTACCTTCTTGTTCAATGACCTGAAATCTACAACTAGTCTCCATTTTTCTTGACCATTTTTACTTTTCTTTGGGACTATTAGTAGTGGTGAGTTGTATGGACTTGTTGATGGTTCCACTATGTCCTGTTGTAGCAGATCTGAGACTTGTTGGTTAATTTCTTCTAGGTGGGCATGTGGTAATCGGTAGTTTTTTATGTACGTTGGGTTGCTGTCTTTCATTGATATACGTTGTTCATAGAAGTTGTTGACTGATAGTGTTTCTCCATCTATGTGGAATACATCCTGGAACTCCTCGCAAATTTTCCAAATCTATTCTAATTATGCATTACCATTATTCTCTTTCAAGATTTCATTTTTCAGTTTTTCAATTTGTACTGTGTTACATATTAATAACTGGGCAGCACTCATTTTCCATTGAATGCATCCATTAGTTTTCTTTATAATGAAAATAGCCGTTTTTCAAGATGGGGGCATTCGAATAGTGGCAGTGCAACGAATTAGATGTGTGAATTTCAATAAATAAAAGTGTTATTAAAGAATTGAGTCTATTTATTATATTAAATAAATATATTGTGGTGTACTACATACACCAGAGATAAAACAGAATAGTGGCGACGAGGACGAAAGTACCTACACGTACAATTGAGGTAATTGCGCAATTACATTTACATATGTATATATACCTACATAATTTCGAACAATGAGTACTAACCGAGATGGACAAACCGGCGAAATTCCATCAAGTGCCGATGCCAATAATATTAATATTCAGGCGTTAACACAAATTCTCCAATCGCTTCAATCACCGAGCACATCTACAGTCTCGGCAAATTTACAATTTGAATCCTTTAAAGAGGGCGAAGAAAATTTTCATGTGTATAAGCAACGTCTCGAAAATTTTTTTCAACTGCGCAATATAACAGACGGAGTAAAAAAGGTTCAAGTTCTTATAAACTGCATAGGAACTCGACATTACCAACTGTTAACAAGTCTAACTGCGCCTGAACTACCAAACACAAAAACTTACGAAGAGTTAATGAAACTTCTTGAAAATCATCTCTGCCCAGTTCCAAATGAAGTCACAGAGCAGCATAAATTTTCACTGCGTGTACAACATGAAGGTGAAACCGTTGCGAATTTCGTTGCTGAGCTTAAGCGTTTAACCACATTCTGCAACTTTAAGTGCGTTTCATGTGAAGCTTCAACAATAGACACGCATTTACGGGGACAATTTATCAGAGCAGTCAGAGACAGCGACATCCGAGAGAGGCTACTTCAAGAGAAGAAACAAAAATTCGAGGACGTAATTCAGGTGGCACTAGCTATTGAATCTTCGAATACACAAAGCAGGACTATGCAAAGTGTGCATCAAGTTCGCACATATCACAGCAAAGGAAACACACCAGCTGCTTACATTACAAGGAAAACATCTGCAGGAAATACACAACACATGATATGCTACAGGTGTGGAAGGCAAAACCACAAATCTTCGGATTGTACCACCGATCGACGAACACTTTCCTGTACATCCTGCGGCAGAAAAGGACACGTGACATCCGTTTGCATGAATCGAGGAGGAAAATCAAACCCATCAAGACGACACATGCAAAATCCACATCACCGCACTGCACATGCTCTACAAATTGACGAAGACTATACCAGCAGCGACGAAGAGATACAAACGCTAAACTCATTACAACTACATACAAAGTCCGGTGAGCAGGGTAAGTTTTTTATTTCACTTAAAATACAAAGTAAACCATATTCCATGGAATTCGATACGGGCTCTGCTATTACTACAATGGGCGAAGACGTATTCCGAAAACTGTACCCTAGACTTAAATTACTTCCAACTGCAATACACCTACGAGTTTTCGACAAGCATGTTTTTAAAGCAGTGGGTGAAACCAAAGTTCATGTAGAATATCAAAATAAAAAATTCACGGGAACCATTTACATAGTTCCATCTGGCCTTGATTCTGTTTGCGGACGTGAATGGATAAATAAATTAGGTTTTTTTGAAATAAAACAGATCAATAGTATCCAAAATGCAATAACAGACTCTACAAATTTCCCTAACAAAATATTACACGACTATAGTGATCTATTCCAATCCAAGATTGGAACAATTCCGAAAATAAAAGGCCTACTAAAACTACGAGAAGGCGTACCGCCAATCTACATTAAACCGCGCCCAGTCCCTTATGCATTAAAAAATTTAATTGAAGATGAAATAAATCGTCTAGAAGAATGCGGAATTTTCGAGAAAGTTGCACATTCCGACTGGGGTACTCCGATCGTACCCGTAATTAAATCTCCTACCGAACTGCGCCTATGTGCGGACTATAAGGTCACACTTAACCAATGTATAGTAAATGATAAGTATCCAATACCCAAAATCGATGACTTATACCAACAGCTTAAGTATGGGGAGTACTACTGCGTATTCGACATTCACAAGGCTTACTTACATTTGGAGATGACCGATGAGAGTGCACTTATGCAAACCGTGAATACACACAAGGGCCTTTACAAAGTACGAAGGTTAATGTTTGGCGTTAAAACAGCACCAAATATTTGGCAACGCTTTATGGACGACCACATAATGCGAGGATTAGAAGGAACAGTCTGTTTTTTTGATGACATTATCGTCACGGGGAAATCATTAGAAGAAACTGATCAGCGTGCACGGGCGGTTTTAGATCGATTACGTTCCTATGATTTACATATCAATTTACGTAAAAGCAAAATGTTCCAAAAATCTGTAAATTACTTGGGACATATAATTGATTAAAATGGGTTACACAAAAATCAGGAGAAAATACAAGCAATTCTCGATATTAATTCACCTACAAATGTAACAGAACTACGACAATTCTTAGGAATGTTGAACTATTACAACAAGTTCATTCTAAATCTTGCCACAAAGCTACATGAATTACACAAACTGTTACAAAAAGATACAACATTTAATTGGACTCAAAAATGCGATGATACTTTCAGAAACATCAAACATGACATAATGAGTGAAAACGTCCTAGCACCATTCGATGATACCTTACCTCTAGTGCTAGCTACAGACGCTTCAACATACGGTCTGTCAGCAATATTGTCGCATATTACACAAGACGGCGAAAAGCCAATTGCATTTGCTTCACGCAATCTTACAAAAAGCGAATCCAACTACAGCCAAATCGACAAGGAAGCTACAGCTATCTACTGGGGGCTACACAAATTCTACAATTACTGCTACGGTCGTGAATTTACATTAATTACCGACAATAAACCTCTCACGTCGATTTTGAGTCCAAATAAATGTCTACCAGTACTTACTGCTCAACGAATTCTACACTACGCACAATTTTTATCTGGTTTCAATTACAAGATAATCTACCGCAACACAAAAGATCACACGAACGTTGATTACCTTTCACGTAATCCACGTAAATTCAACGAAGCCGGTGAGAACATTCGAGAAGTACACATGTTCCAGCTGACCGACTTCGTGCTTCCAATAACAAGCAAAGTGATCGCGAATGAAACTAGAAAGGACCAAGAGTTGTGCCTAGTTTACAATAACCTTCAAAGTGGCCGAAATCTTAATAACACAACATTCAAAGGCAAAGACGACGAATTAATGTTACAAGACGGCTGCATATATCGTGGGATTCGTATAATTATTCCTAGGCAGTTACGTAAACAAGTACTTGCCGAACTCCATACAGCTCATGTGGGCATAGTTAAAATGAAAGCACTAGCAAGAACTACTGCTACTGGATCGGTATTGACAACGACATTGAACAACTTGTTAGAAGCTGCAGAGATTGTGCAACAGTGGCAAATGAACCTACAAAAGTTCCTGTGCATCCATGGGAAAGTCCATTCATGGTATGGCAAAGAATACATATCGACTTTGCAGGACCCTTCATGGAACATTATTTCCTAATTGTTGTCGACGCAAAAAGCAAGTGGCTGGAGGTTGTTCCAATGAAGAGCATTACTAGTTTACAAACTATAAAGGTGCTACGAGAAATGTTTGCGAGGTTCGGTTTACCAACAACATTGGTATCAGACAATGGCACGAACTTCACATCAAAAGAATTCTCGAACTTCATCAAATCTAACGGCATTACGCATAAGTTCACGGCACCTGCACATCCTGCTACAAATGGACAAGCTGAAAGATACGTCCAAACCGTCAAAAATGGATTGCGATCAGCAGCAAATGACCCAGGGGACTTGCATGTGAAACTACATCGATTACTCATGCAATACCGGAAGATACCAAATGCGACTACAGGCAAAAGTCCAGCTGAGATGCTACTGAAGCATAATCTACGAACACGACTAGATCTTATCAAATATACAGATGAGAAAGTAAGTTCCAAAAATACTAATCTTAAATCTATTCGCAGTTTTGTCCCGGGAGATAGAGTCCAAATTCGATACTATCTAAATAAAACAACCAAGTGGAAGTTTGGTACGATAGTTCAACGTGACGGCGAACTACATTACACGGTACAAGTTGATGGCCAGTATTGCAGACGACATAAGGACCAAATCAAAGCTACAGACGTTGATGAAGGCGTTGCTAAAACAAAATCCATATTTTTCGAACTTCCTATCAGCGAGAACATCCACGACAATACAAATCATCCGAAACAAAACATCACTCCTGGAACAAATGAACAACAATATATAAGTACACCAGATACAAATAAAACAAATTCACCAATACCCATCCCAGAGATTTCATCACAAGAACCAGATTCACAGCCTCAGATTTCAGAACCGATGAATCCAAACACATCTCCATCTACCAGCATACAAAAGCAAACAGATCCAGAAAAACCGATGCAGACTCCGAAACAAATAACACCAAAAGATGTGAGGAAATCCAACCGAGTACGTCGACCTCCGAATAGAATGAATCTCTAAACTTTCTGTAATATAATAATTTATCATTTATTTATTTTTATGTTTAGTTTACTTTACTCGTTATTCAAACGTATAATGACATTTTAAATTTGAGATGTCAATGCAACTACAACAGGGCTTGCAAACCTTTTATATCAAAATAACTTTAAGAAATTCTTGTCAGGTGTTGCCAACCTTTTATTTCATTGTGAACAATTTGATGTAGAGATAATGAATTGAGAAAAATGAATTGTTATATTAATTAAGTTATGCTAGCTTCACTTAGAAATTATGTGGGGAAGTCTGTTACATATTAATAACTCGGCAGCACTAATTTTCCATTGAATGCATCCATTAGTTTTCTTTATAATGAAAATAGCCCTTTTTCAAGATGGGGGCATTCGAATAGTGGCAGTGCAACGAATTAGATGTGTGAATTTCAATAAATAAAAGTGTTATTAAAGAATTGAGTCTATTTATTATATTAAATAAATATATTGTGGTGTACTACATACACCAGAGATAAAACAGAATATACTGATTGCTTCTTGTCTTTTTATTTTGAAGTTAATCAACGGTTGTATTACAATTGAGGCATTTTCCACTGTCACTGTGCTGTCCATCGTGTTCATCATCCTTATGTGTTTTACACCTTTTGCTGGTAATATCGTGTTAGCTACAAACACTCCCCTTTTTAACTCTTTCCCAATTACCACACTATCTTCTCTTAGTTCTATATCCACTACCTGTATAAGTTCTGATCATGGTGGTATTGTCAGTTTGCCTATACTCTTCATATCCATATTCATTGGTAGAATTATCTCTTCATGATGGACGTTTACCGTCAAGACATATGTTTCATAATATATTTTACAGTTGTATGTTCTTAGGAAGTCTCTTCCTAGTATCACGTCTGTTGGTATATTTATTTCATCACCAATAATGTGGAATTGGTGGTTTATGGTTCTATCCCCTATCAATAGGTCTGGCTCAGATGTACCCAAAGAAAACGTTGTTTTGCTTGTTATGCCATTTATCTGGCATACCCTGTTGTAATTCACTTCTGTTGCTAAATTATTTTTGCATATAGAAATATCTGCGCCCGCATCCACCAGAAAGTTGAATGTTCATCTTCGTTTATTTACTACTAAGCTAACAAAATTTGTGAAATTATTCCCTCTGTCTAAATTCAATATCTTCTTCTGAAACTTGCTCTTCCCCGATTCTGCTGACCGGGGAAACCCGTGTTTCCCGACCTATTGTTGTGTCCTTGTTCTTCCCTCTGTTGATAGTTATTCTGTTGGTTATTTCTATTTATGGGTATTCTTCTACCCCTATTGTTTTGTGGTCTGTAGCTGTACTGGCGGTTATCGCCACCATTGTAACTGTTAGAGCCAATGCGTGGATTGTAGTTGACATCGCCACGTTGTCTCTGATATCCCCCTCTCATGTCTGCTCCGAAATGCATTACACTGTTTTGAGTGGGTGTGGTTTCTACTTTCTGCGCACTTGTACGGCTTCGCTAAGCTTTGTTACTCTAGCTGCCTGTACTACGATTCTAATATCTTCTTTTAACCCATTTTTGAAAGCGTTTAGTCCCAACTGGGCATTCAGCGCAACTATCGTCTCTTTATTTGCCCCACCCTGTGTGGCAATTTGTGCATCATTCAGCTGTGCTACCATGGCTTCTATTCTGTCCGCATATGAGGTTATGCTAGCATTGCCTTGGTAAGTTTTTGCTAGTTCATTATGTATTTTTAATGGGTTAATTTTTGGTTTAAAAAGATTCGTTAGCGTTGTTTTTAGTGATTCTAAGTTTTCTGGTTTTCTTTCAGACAGTAATTTGTGTTTCACTTTGTCTGTCACTTTGGTATTTATGATAAAATTGATGAGTTTCTTTTTTTCTGCTTCATCAGTTAGTGTGTCACTATATACTTCGATCAGTCCCAAGAAGTTAGATAACTTCTTTTGGTCTCCATCGAACTCCTGAACTAGCTTCACTGCTGTTAAAATATCAAACCTCGCCATTTCTACAATTTTATTTTTTTGTTTTAGAAATTTATTTATTTCTTCTACTATTTTTAGGAAGTGTTTTCTTGTTTCTTCTACTTCTTCTTCCTCTAATTCTATTCTAATATCTTTACAAATTTCTTCTATTTGATTTTTTGTCCTGGCTATGTAATCGTTTGTATACTCTCTGTTTGGATTTTTCTTTAGATTGTTTAGTTTTTCTAGAATTTGTTTAAAGTTTTCCATTGTATTTTTGACATATTTTCATTATTATTACTATTTTTTTATACATGATTTATGTACCTCTTATAATTTGTTTTTTTTTACATATTTTTTATAGTAATTAATTTTAAAAAATATTATAACACATAGTAATATAATTATAATGTAACTCTGGCTATTTCCTGCCTGGCCTTGTCCCATTATTCCTTCTATTCTATAAGCTGGATTAATTTATTGATGAGTAACTTCTTTTGCTTGGGGTCTGTTGTTATGGGAGTTATCTTGTGCAGCTCTGCTCGTTGCTGCCGTTGCCTTACTTTCTTGCCACCTCTGGTTCTTCTCTTCTTTTCTTTGCTAGGTTCTTTCTCTTTAATTCCTTGGTGCTGTTTCCGGCCTTCTTGTCGTGCTCTATACTGCTCTATCGTCAGAGCCCTTGGTCCAGCTGATTTAGGTCTTGGAGTATAGCTGGGTATGGTTGCTTCTTCGCTCACGCCTCCTTTTGAGCCGGTCCAGCTCTGCATTATTGTACGGCATTTGGTATTTGGTCGCTCGCTTCTTCGCTAAATTTATTTGCGAAGATGCAGGATCGCCATGTAATGTTTGGTGTTATTATTACGATGTTCTTTTGTTATGGAGCCTACCTCCCTAAGTCGTACAAAGCGTGACCCGCTCTTCTGTACTGTTTTAAAGCGCAGTTCGCTGAAAGCTATGGCATATTACTGCCGTAGTTAATGAGACTCGAGTGGTTAGATCAAGACTGATTTTGTTTCCAAAATGAAAAGGTATTCATACAAAAATTCTAACGTTGGAGCTATGGATATTCTAAGCATAGAATATCTGAATACTCATAGCTCCTATCAAAAATATCATATAACTTAATTATCGAACATAATTCTATTTGACCTACGTACTGCATAATGCATACTGGGAGTAAGGAACACAGTGTAAACAATGACAAACACTTAAACCCGAATGAATTTTTACGATGCATGAATCACTGTGGATGCCGATAGAATGCCATTTGACACTATATGGTATCTGGGGTGATACAATGCTACGTAATTGATTTTCTTAATTTGTGTTGCATTGAATCACACTACACATGATCCCAGGTTATTAAATAATTAGTATAATTTGAAGCTTCTTTCTGAGGTGTCTTCTACTGTCGATAGTCCCTGAAAAATTAGCTTGCATTAAAAAATTGAAAAAAAAACAAGAATTAGACCGAGTGGAAAGCTTGAAAATGGTGAAAAAAGAAATGTAAAACTAAAAATTTGCCTTGAGCCTAGAAACTTTAATAGGGCTATTCGGAGAGTACATTATTTTTTCCCTACTATTGATGAGGTAAAATGAAAGTTATGTGGTTTTAAATTATTAAGTACGCCAGATGCGAACTCTAGGTTTTGAGTTATTCCATTAGACGACGAATCTTCCAAACTGTCTACATTTATCACACCATTTGGAAGACATCAGTTTCTTCGTCTACCTTTTGCTATTAAGACTGTCCCCGAAATTTTTCATGCTGAAATGGGTAAACAGTGATTACATTATTTTGCACGCCTCTACATTGGAAGAACATAATGTGATTTAAGAAAAACTGTTACAAGGAGCTCATGCGATTGGTTCTCAATTTACTGTGGAGGAATCCAAAATATTGTAGAGTGAAGCCGGGCTTCGAATGTTAAACAATTATCTGTTTTCTGTTTAACAATAATTTATTTAAACACACTCATATTTCCAGAATTATATTATTTACAAAATGCTTTCTCGTGTAGCAACACATAACTTATATAACACACTTATCTGAAATCAAATACCAACCATTAAATTCGCGCACTATAATCACTTTCCAAAATTCACTTAGGTAATTTACTCAGTTACAATTCAAATCACGTACACTAATCAAATCACATTCAGGTCACAATATAGACTAACTCTCTGGTTGTCGCTTCATCTCTATTTATACTAGATGGTTCGAGAAGTGGTTTTGACCGATACCCTTATTAAAGTCATTCATTCATTCCAATCGACACTAAATGGATCTGTTCGATTTTCACACATCAGGTTAGGTTCGTTCACTACAATCATAAATTATAACATTGTATCCTCCTAACTTGTTCGTCCCGAACAAGTAAGTAAGTAAGTTTCTCCTTCATATCGATGTAACCGATCCAGATGCACTACCTTCAATTTTCCTCGAAGTCCTTTCTGTATTCGATAAACGACGTCGTTTATACGCTTCACAGTTTTGTAGGGGCCTTCCCGTTTCGGCAGTAGCTTTAGCGATATTCCTTGTTTACGCTGGGGAATATACAGCCCGAATTACAGTTCCTGCAGCTCTAATATCGTACCTGGTTTTTATACGATCGCTTGCTAGTCTTATTCTTGTCCTGGCCAATTCGATGATATCTCGGAGTCTTTCGTGTAGATCATCAATGTAGCCATCTTTAGTGGTCGGCTCTACCGTTGGGGATCCGAACATTACTTCTCTAGGCAACCTTAATGCTCGGCCAAATAAGACTTCTTTTTTTCCTTTTTAAATTAATTTTTTATTGACCTAAGATATTAGCTTAAAACAAGACAAAAATTATTAAATCTAACTTATAAGTAACATGTATTCTTAAAAAAACTTATCGGCCCTTAGCGGGCGCTCTAAGCTTATATCTTATGCTGTGCATTTACGCTTAAATTTGTCGGTTTTAATTTTATTATGTAGTAGATATTTTATTTTATTTTTCAAAGAAAAATTCAAAAAACTTTGAGAAGTGTCATTTTGCTTTTATATAAAAATCTTGCTCTAGATTAAAACTAACTTAAGACTACTTAAAACTACTTAATACTACTTAAGACTACTTAAGACTACTTAACTACTTACACCTAACTTAACTACAATCGGGGTGGCGAGCACTCGTCGCATATGCCCCGAGTGGTCGTCATCCTGATCGAGTCCTTCATTCACCAGGCAGCATGCAATCAGCCATATTGTACGCCAATATGGTGTACACTCCAGCCCCAGATCTTTTTCCTAACTTTTATTTTCTTAAAAATTAAGGAGTGGACTAAAAGTCCGCAAAGTCCTGAGGAAGTGCAGAATCACCTTCCTCATGTAGCCACCAAAATTCCGTACGCTGCTTTTCAGCATCGGTCCTATCGCGATCCGATACCGAAGTGCTGAAGCGGAGGAGCTCCGGAGCATTGTCAACATATCCGTCGAGGATTAGCCGCTTGTCACGCGTGTCACGGTAGCGGTGGCACAAAACCGGGATACCGTTCCTGTCCTGTACCACCCTAACGAATCGATATAAATAAATGCCTCTCGTGGAATAAAGCCCGACACAAGTGTACTCTCCATGTAAGTTTCATTGGGGTAATAAGATCAGGCTGTTGTCGCTAGCCATCGCCCTTGCAGCGTGCCTTCGATTCACCTTAATAAGGAAATTGTCGATTCTGTTAAGCTGGGTCCTATTGTAAAGGACCTCGGAGTCCGGATCGAAGACAACGCCTCTCAAACAGCCGTATCCTTTCCATCTAGGCAGGTGAAACATTGAACCATACAGGACAACTGTAGGCGATGATCGGGCTTATGAGGGCCATGTAGCAAATGACTTTGAATCAAGTTGACTGCTATGAAACAATCTTCTTGTCAGAGCATAAGCCCCCCTAGCCCTGGCCAGACAAGCATCCACATTTTTATTAAAATACAGAAACTTGTCAAGCCAGATGCCAAGGTATTTGACTTCACTTCTCACCGCCAACGGCCGTCCATGCTGTCCAATGATACACAATTTTTTCCAGTTTTTTCTGGTGTCGTAAGAATCTGCACTGGGGTCCTGAACAGAATTGTTTCGGTTTTTTGGAAATTGATCCTCAATTTCCAATCCTCGCAATATCCCTTGATGTGATCGAAGTCACGCTGCAAAAGTATGTTGATGACTCCGACTTTCGGACCTGATCTGAACGCCACCAGATCATCTGCGTACGCTATAGCGTGACTGAGGGAACCTACAAGATCACTTGTATAAATGTTAAACAATATCGGGGAGTTCACTGCCCCCCGTTGTAAACCGTATTTAATTTCAAAGACTTTACTCGAAGTTACGTTGCCACATTTGACAACGAACTTCTTTCCCATAAGCATTTCATAAATCATATATAGCATGGATTTACACATGCCCAGTCTGGTTAGCTTGTAGAAAAGCCCCTCTAACCATACGGTGTCGAAGGCCTTCTCAAAGTCAACCAGACAGGCCCCTGTGCATTGTCCTTTGGATTTATTCCATTGGATGTCGGAGACTAGTTTCGAAGCGGCATGAATAGTGTCATGCCTCGATCGAAAACCAAACTGATTTTCCAGAATAATTTTATTTTCCTCGACCCACTTAAGCAGAGCTCTGTTGACTATTTTCTCAAATACCGTTCTTAAATTGGCAGAAAGCTTATTGACCGAAGATTTGCAGGGTTTGTTCTGTCCTTGTCCTTTTTGGGGATAGGATATACCACCGCCGTTTTCCAGTGCACCGGATATGATGCATTATTCAGTGCATTGTTAACAGCGTGGTGAAAATATCGACCGCTTCCATCGGAAGGTGCCTCAATACGACGTTTGGGACCCCGTCAGAAAGGCTCTCTCCTCAATATCGCGATTTGTGCAAACAGGATTGTTCACCGTATACACGGTCTCGAAGACAGTGCCTATCGTATTCGCCTTCTCTTGAGGATCTTCTATCGTGAAAAAACCGTCGTTAGAGTCAACACTTCCCGGACTTATACCAACAGCCGTGAGTGTCTGTCTGTTCTCTGTCGTTTGGGAAATTCGGACACATAGAATGCCGTTATGATCCTTTCGCCTGAATATATTATTTATTTGCGGGAACATATTCGGGCTACTGGCTTTTATAGCCTGAATTTTCTTGCCCCAGTACAAATTTACAGATTGTCTGTAATTCTCCGATATTAACTGTTTAAGGTTTTTGGTCAACGACTTCAATGTCCGAACCTCCGGGTCTTGTCTGTCAGTAAATTGTCTACGCAGCCGTTTAAGCCTCGTGTTTTTCAATTTAAATTTCCAAATAAAACTGAGCGTTGTATTTAATAATTTTTTTTTTTAATAAGCCGAGATAGCCGCGGCAAGCTTTACAAAGGAAGACTTCTGTCCAGATCGAGTGTATATACAAGACTGACTTATGATCTTAATCATTCTAACTAATGCAACAAAAAATAATAATAAAGGGAACAAATTCATATGTATTTAGGGTGGACACGCATGATGTAATTAGGTCAACGCTGTACATACTCCCCCGTTAAAGACCTTCTTCAACAGCCGTCGATAAACAGGGGACATAATTTGCAGATAGGACGTTTAATTTCTCCCTTCGATGTCATCACTGATGCGACACGTACCAAGCCGTCTCTTCCCGGATGAACAAACGTAATTCTTCCTACAAGCCAATCACATGGCGATTGATTATCTTCTTTGACAATAACGACGTCGTTAACGTTGATATTTTTCATTTTATTCGCCCACTTTGGTCGTCGTTGTAGTTGACTTAAGTAGTCACTTGACCACTTTCTCCAAAATTCCTGGACTAGTCGTTGAAGGTATTGCCATCGCCTTAGAGGTGTCACATCGGTGTTTAGAAGATTTTGATCCGGAACACTACCCATCGAACGCATGATTAAAAAATGCGCTGGTGTCAGTGGATCGATATCGCCATCGAATTTTGCGCAGAGTGGGCGGGAATTAGCACATGCCTCTACTTGACACAGCAACGTAGTAAATTCCTCAAAAGTGACCGAAGAATCTCCGAGCGTCCTTCTGAGGTGATATTTAACAGTCTTAACGCCTGCTTCCCAGAGTCCGCCGAAGTGCGGAGCGTGCGGGGGTATAAACTGCCAATTGATTGATTTTGTTGTCAATTCGTTGAAAACTGATTCTTGAAATGCGGTTGTCTGCATTATCATTGTCCACTCTCGTAGCTGGCGATTGGCACCTACGAAATTGGTGCCATTGTCGCTAAATATCGTGTGACACTTACCACGTCTAGCCACGAAGCGTCGAAGAGCTGCTATGAACGCGTCGGAGGACAATTCTGTCACTGCTTCCAAATGCAACGCCTTTGTCGCCATGCAAATAAACAGTGATATGTAGGCCTTGTATTGTTTAGCGCCGCGCCCCTTCCAGGAACGAATGGTGAATGGACCAGCGAAGTCAACTCCAGTACTGCCAAAAGCAACCCCAGGTTCCAACCGCTGTCGAGGAAGATTCGCCATTTGCTGAGTGTATGGTGTCCCACGCTGCCTAGTACAAATTACACATTGGTATACAATTCGTTTGATGGAATGATGTAGACCGATTACAAAATAATGAAGTGACAGCAGATATGACATGCATGTTTTCATTATGGCAATCAAGGACAATGGGATTCACTAGCTGATGATCCTTGTGTAGAATAACCGGGTGTTTCTGTTCGAAAGGAATATTCGCGTTCTGCAGTCTACCTCCGACCCGAAGAATACCATGGTCGTCGATAAATGGATTCATCCGAGAAATTTTGCTCTTCGCATGCACAGGTTGATTTCTTCGTAAGCATGCAAGTTCACTTGAAAAATCTTGATGTTGAGCAAGTTTGAAAAGCACGATTTTTGCTTCCTTGATGTTTTGCGGCGACAGAATGCAAGTGGGGCGAGTCAAATTGCAACTCTTGAGTCGGTTGCGCCAACTTAAGCAAAGTGCAACTACACGCAGCAACCGTTTAAAATTTGAAAATTTTGCGAATATATCCCACGCAGGCTCCTTCTTAAGGATGTCATCGACTCATTTTCGGTTGCTTCCTTCATACTTGGAAGCTCGTTGAATACAACTACTGGATCCCTAAGAAAAAAGGGGCCCTTCCACCAAATGTCCAACCTAGGTAAATGTTTTGGCATTAGGCCACGTGTTGCGCAATCTGCGGGATTTTCGGCGGAACGGACATAATGCCAAGCTGATGCGGGAAGTTGAGCGTTGATAATCGATAGTCTATTGTCAGCGAAAACGTTTCTTGGTCGAGGGTACCCTTTTATCCAATGGAGTACGGTTGAGGAGTCAGTGTATGCGAAGCATTGAAGTTCGTAAACTCCAAGGGCATCCTTCACTTTACTAAACAAACGAGTTAGTAATAGGGAGCCACACAATTCTAGCCGAGGTATAGTTAGTGAGGGTTTAACTGGCGCAACACGTGATTTAGCGCACAGTAACGATGTATAAACGCCACCATCGGCTTTAACCACGCGAAAGTAAATTGCCGCAGCATACGCTGACTCTGAGGCATCCGCGAAACCATGCAGCTCAACGGAACATTGTTGGGTGTAGCCGATCCATCGAGGTAAACTAACAAGACTGAGTTGGTTCATATCCATACTAAAAGACGCCCACTCCTCAAAACAGTCCGGTGGAATAAACGTATCCCATCCTACCTTAAGGATCCAGAGTTTTTTCATAAAAATCTTCAATTTAACGATCACTGGTGACAGCCATCCAAGTGGATCGAACATTCGTGCAATGTGTGAAAGCACCTCCCTCTTCGTTATTTGAGAATTCAGCGATGGCGTAG
The DNA here is from genome assembly GCA_949824845.1 of Rhingia rostrata. Lineage (NCBI taxonomy): Eukaryota > Metazoa > Arthropoda > Insecta > Diptera > Syrphidae > Rhingia > Rhingia rostrata. Next base: position 42,243 of record CATKWC010000493.1, read on the forward strand.
AAAAACTAAATTTAAAAGAATCGGATATGGTATCCCAAATTAACCCTAGCGTCTTAACTTCGCCTCGATTAAAATTTAGATCCGTAGAGATTTCGCGGCAGCTTGGCTCGATGTCAGCTAAGAATTCTAAAGAGTTAGATGCCCACTTACGCAAGTCTAACCCAGCCCCATTTAAAATTGCATGCAAATCATTCTTGAGTACCAGAGCCTCTTCAAGAGAGTGAAAGCCCGACATATAGTCATCGACATAAAAATCGTTTATAATGCTAGCACTCGCTTGAGGGTAATAAGGTAAACTATTAATACCAACCTGTTTAAGCACCCTCGTTGCCAAAAATGATGCAGGAGCCGTACCGTATGTTACGGTCAGAAGTTGGTAATCCTGTGGCTTCTCGCTCGGATTCTTTCGCCAAATGATGCGCTGATAATTGATGTCGCTGTTATGAATTCTGATTTGTCGATACATCTTAGCTATATCTGCTTTAACCGCAATTGCAAGTTTCCGAAACCTTATTAATGATGTTATGAGATCATTTTGGATTGTTGGTCCCACTTGCAAACAATCATTAAGTGAACTTCCGTTGCTAGATTTGCAAGAGGCATCGAAGACTACCCTCAGCTTCGTTGTAGTGCTAGAGGGCTTGAGAACAGCGTGGTGGGGCAAATAAAACGATTGTTGAGGATTATCGCTGATGGTTGATACAGGTGCCATATGACCCAGATCTTCATATTCTTGCATGAATGCAGTATACTCGCATTGAAGATTTGGATCCGCTAAGAAACGTCGTTCCATCGCATGAAGTCGCCTTAATGCTGCTTTTCTGGAATCCCCAAACTCGACTGCGATATTCCCTTTAAATGGCAGACGGACTACATACCTGCCATCGGACTGGATGCCATGCGTAGAGACGAAATGCTCCTCGATCTGTTGAGCTTCATCCGTAACTGAATGTTGACTATCCTTTATATCCTCGTACTCCCAGAAGCGGCGAAGCAGACTATCAAGGTCCACCTTCGCGTGCAGTAGGTTTAGCGTGGGTGCTTCCGTTGAAGCATTTCCCGCAATCACCCATCCAAATTTCGTGTTTTGGGCTACGGGTGAACCTGTTGGATGAATTATCCTTCCCTCGGTAAGGATTTCGAAAAATTGGTCTGCTCCGAACACTATGTCGATGTCCCTTGGGGTACAGCATCCAGGATCAGCAAGAATTAAATGATCGAAAAACGAAATCTTCGATCTTGGAATACCCGTTTGTACCCTGAGTACATCCATTCTGCCCTATACCCGATATAGGGATTCTGGCATGAGATCGTTTCAACCGTAGTCGTTGTACGCAAGCCTCGGATATAAGCGTCGACTGAGAACCCGAGTCAAGCAACGCCCTGCATTCGTGCATCTGACCGTTAGCGTCCATAACAGATACCACTGCTGTCGGCAGCATAGTAAAGGTATCGCGAAAACCGCGTTGAGACGCATTTACAGACAAGCCACTCGAGACGACGTCGTTCGTTCCCGAAACCGATGGCTGTCCTGCGTTTGCGTTAGAGACATTTTGATGCAAAATCGTATTATGCTTTTCGGAGCAAACCTTGCAAACCGAGAACTTGCATTCAGACAACACATGTCGCGAACGTAAACAATTTGAGCAGATTTTATTAAGGGTGACGAGCTCCAATCGCGATGTTACCGGGAGTTCTCGGAACTCCTTGCATTGGTATAGCAGGTGGGTGCGTTTGCATTTAACGCACGATGGACTAATGTTGCTGGTGTGAACGTTCAGCATACGTTTATTTGAGTCTTTAGGCATTGACTTACCGATCTGTTGATTATTGCGACCAGCACGAAATGTATTCACACATTCTAACTCATTAATTCTGTCCGTTAAGAACCCGGTAAAATCCGTAAGCGATGGATTTGATATGTCTTTGATTTTCCGATACCAAAGTATTCGGTTTTCCGAGTCCAATTTTTTAGCGAGAACATAAATTAGAAGTGTTTTACAATCATCAACCGGTTGACTCAATGCACGTAGAGCATTAACATTTTCGTTTATATTACTGAACAGCACTTTAATATCGCTGAGGGAACCCGTCTTGAGAACCGCACTCTCAAATATATTATCCAAATGCGAAACCATAATAATATTTGGTTTATCGAAATGGCATTTAATTAAATTCCAAGCTACCTCGAAATTGGTATTGCTTGGTGCGAGATGTCGTATAAGCGATGCGGCATCTCCTCGTAAACGAGTCTGTAAATATTCCATTTTTTCGACACCCGTTAAAGAGGCCTTGGAATACACCATTGCGATGAACAAATCCCGAAATCGCACCCATTCATCGAACCTTCCCGAAAACTCCGGCAATTTTATTTCAGGTAATCGCGTATTCGATTCCACACGTGTTATATAGGTAGGTGTATTTTTTCCGGACGTTTCAACTAGATGTTTCACGATGTCTCCAAGAGCAGTCTGTTTCTCTGCTAGAATTTTCAACGTATCACTGAGATCACCGGAACCTGACGGCACATTACCTTTTTTACATCTAATAATGTCTGTAAGTTGCGCGTGCACTTCAAAAAAAATTGACTCGAATTCCGCGCGATGAATTTCGTCAGCTTCATCTTCCTCTATGCAAGTCTGAACTCGATCAAAATCATTCATTAAATGTTCTAACCGCAAGATTAAACTGTTTGCCTTGGAATAGGTAATGTCTTTTTCCTTAGCATGCGACACGATACGAGTGACCTGACCTTTGATCGCCGCGCGTTGCCTTTTTAGCGCTTCCATTTCGCGATGTTGGATCTATTTTTTTTTTATACACGCGATACCACCGAATCACTCAAATGTCAATGTACACTTCAGGATCCAAACCAATATAAATTATATGTCGTTTCACTTTCGTCCGTTACCAACAACAGTAATATTCACCGATGGAAAGCAGACAAATCGTATGATGGGAAAGACGAAGAGAAGCAAGAGATAAGAACACCAGACAAGAACTCTTTTGCAAACCGAAAATGAACAAACAAATTGAGGAAAGTTGCACAGGGCTAACCCGTTAGTAACCGCACTGTCAATGGGATATATTTTCAAGTTTCTTCGCACTCGGGCGACAAGAACTTAACACGATGACGCTTTTCGTTTCGATGCTATGGGAACGGTAATGCACAATGGATTGCAATGTATGTGAAATACTGTAAAGTCCGTTAGCAATCACTTTGTGGTATATGTCTCTGCACTCGGGCAACAAGATCACACGCCGTACCCCACCGTAAGCAATAATCAAAAGGAATATTTTTAAATATCAAAGCGCAACAAAGTAACGACCAACGACACTGAAGCACGTGCACCGCGCGTAGCATATAAGTACATACATATATATATGAGCGAAGATATTGTTTGTACTAACTTCACTTTAATTACGCTTTTTGCGTGTCGATAAATTCCGGTAATCCGGCTCGAAGGACCAAATGTTTTTCAATTTAAATTTCCAAATAAAACTGAGCGTTGTATTTAATAATTTTTTTTTTTAATAAGCCGAGATAGCCGCGGCAAGCTTTACAAAGGAAGACTTCTGTCCAGATCGAGTGTATATACAAGACTGACTTATGATCTTAATCATTCTAACTAATGCAACAAAAAATAATAATAAAGGGAACAAATTCATATGTATTTAGGGTGGACACGCATGATGTAATTATGTCAACGCTGTACACCTCGAGACCAGTCTGCTTTTGTGTTTGTGGAGTGCATCGATTGTTGGCGTTTGATACTTCTCCGTCTGATCGTCAGAACAAGCTACCTTACGGATAGCTCGATCCAGGGAGTGGGGTCGATCTCTTCTTACTACATGGTAGTTGCTGTATCCCAATCTGTGTCTCTGGTTTAGCTTAGTTTCGCTGACCAAAAGTACATCTGGGAGTTGGTTTTTCAACAGATTGGAAAGGACGTTTCTTCCCTCGACTCTGACTAGCGAATTAACATTCAAAGCTAGGATCTTAAAGTTTACCTCGTCGAACGTACCCATCATATCCATGGCGCGCTAGACTTGGCAAACATCGAATAGGTATAATCTATTCGGGCTGCTTGCTCGTTCAGTTGTTTCTGGAACTGATCGATCTTGCTATTCAACTGTAGCATGAACATCTTCAGATCAGTATCAGCTTCAGGTGCTTTTTCAGCAACCTTTGGCATGTTTAATGTCTGGGGCTTACCCGATCCAGCTGCCATTTGGGCAAAGGACACGTTGGGCTCAACCCGATTTGTGTTAGACCGACTTTTCTGTCGCCTTTCTTCTTCGACAGCCTGTTTTCGAGCAAGCAAACTCTTCTTTTTCTGTTGGAATACAGAACATCCCTTATAGTTAGCAGGGTGCCCCGCATTCCCGCAAAGAAAGCTTACTCATTTCTTCAACCCTTTCGCTATCTAGAGGGCACTCATTTAAATTGTAGTTCTCATCGCACTCAACGCGTCTAATATGCATGTTGCAATTAGAAGCGACGTGCCCGAACCTTTGGCAGCGCATACATTGCAGTATGCGATCTGACCTTTTTAATTTGTCCCAATCTACAGCATGATAGCATACGCGATTAATTCTGCGTCGACAATCAAGTTTGCTGTTGGGGGTTAGTTGAACTAGGAACCACCTGTACAATTCACCGCGGATAACGGCTTTATACCGACGAACTTAAGGACGTCGCTCTCGTAACTCTTGAGCTCGTTTAGGAGCTCCTCCGCATCAACCCCGGGATCGATTCCCTTCAGGATGACAGTTTTCAATTTCTCGGATTTTGGCGTATACGTGAAGTATTCTGCCTTAATTCCCTCTAGTGCTTTGCGGACCTTTTTGTGGTCTTCCAAATTATTAACCACAATTTCATGCTGCTTGGCCGAAATGTGCTTGACCGTGAAGTCCTTAACAGCTACCTTACATAATTCTATGCTATAACTACTTGCTAAGTTACTTACACTCATTGGGGGTGCTTCTTCCCTCTTTTTCTGTTGTGGCTGCGTCTGCTGCTGCTTTTGTTACTGCTGCTGCTGCTGTTGCTGCTGATGTTGCTGCTGTTGTTGCTGCGGCTTTCGATTCGGCTGTTGCTTCCTCTTCTACTGTGGTTGTTGTTGCTGCATTGGTTGCAGTTTCTTACTTTGTTGGCGCTGAAGCATTTGCTGCGCTTTCAACTCTTGTTGTTGTCTCTGCTGCATTTTTTTTTTCAAGGGCTTCTATTTTTTTTTGCCTCTCGAATTTTTTCTAGTTTTTCTAGAAGTTCTGCAATGATTCGGCTTAGCTTTGCCTCCTCATCATCCATAGTCGGCGTTTCATCGACCTCGGCTAACTCTTTGAAAGGGTTACCCTCACCGACGTAGCAGGGATCCCCATCTTCCCTTTCGATTTCATCGAGGTCAAGTTTTTTTTAATCCCCTTTTTCCATTGTTTTCGGCTGCGGTGCAATTTCCGCTGCCTTGATGATATTTGGCGTCGGACTTAGCCTCCTCCGCCTCATCTCACCTCCTCCGGCTGTTCCCATCGTCTTGCTGCTGCTGATGTTGTTTGTGTAGCAGCTCTCGTTATCGCTGGTACAGTTGTTCCGTTTACCAGCTTTGGTTTCGTCTCTGCCTTGCTAGCAGATGACGATGATGACGTTGTTGTTGTTGTTGTTGATGGCTTTGTTGTCGGCGACACAGGCACCGTCAGCTTCTGCCGTTTGTTTGTTGGTGAATTTTCACCAGTTTTCGGGGGTTTTCTTTTCCGGACCGGTTTCCATCGCCGGTGACTCGGTTGAAGACTCTTTTTTGTGTTATTTATTAATTTTTATCAATTAAAAAAATTAAAAAAAAATCGCACTGATTGGGACTCGAACCCACGACTCCCACTGCTGAGTCGGCTGGTAGCTCCACTGCTCCACGTAAATAATAACTTACAGATTGCTAAATTGCCACTTGTCACTAATCACTTGGAAGAAATACTTCCGCACAGACTAGTCAACTAACCAATACGATAGTTGGAGAGCGACTGTGGGGAGTGTCGTTCACCACCTTGGAAAGGTGTTTTTTCAAGGTTTGATTGAATCGCTCCACCATTCCATCGGATTGTGGATGAGGCGGTGTCGTTCTGGTCTTCTTAATTCCTAACCGATGTCAAAGATTCTGGAACACTCTAGACTCAAAGTTTCTACCTTTATCAGAATGTAGTTCCAACGGTGCGCCGAATCTGCATACCCAGTTGTCCACGATCTGTTCACCTACGGCAATATCTTTCGCTATTCTTTCGAACGGTGCCCCAACGTTGTACTGATGCAATGTTCCTTGCGTCTTTCGTGTTGGTCCTTTACAGGCGGCGCATGTTATGCATTTGCAGCACCACTTGTCGATGTTTTCTCTTGCAGATAGCAGATGTCCTTCCGATACTCCACCATGTAGCCCCGTACTACACCCTTGACTATGGACCGTGGAACGACAAGCTGTGATACAAAGGACTTTCCGTCGGAGGAATCCGATTTTCTTCTGAAGACACCATCCTGGACGTGAAGGGAATCCCATTGTGCCCTATACTCCTTCAAAGTTGGACTACGATCAAACAATTTTTCAATTGTTTTTCATTCTCTGTGAATTGATGTAAGCTCTTAGAAATGCCAGCAAAATCCCTTACAAACCGCCGGTATTAAGTCTCAAGTCATAGGAAACTCCTTTATTGATGTTTGTCCTTGGGACCGGCCAATTTTTCACAGCTTCATTTTTTTCGGAATTGGTCTTCACACCACTAGTCAAGATGATGTATCCCAGGAATCGAACTTCGGGTCTGAATATTGCACACTTCTTTGGATTAAGCTTCAGCTGGGCACTAAGAAGTCTTAGGAATACCTCCCGCAAATTCCTTTGGTGTTCTTCAAATGATTTTCCCACGAAAATTACAACATCTATATACACCAGACAGATTTTTCAAGTTAATCCTCGCAGAACGCATTCCAAAGTTGCACAAACCAAATGGCATCACGTTGAACTGCCACAAGCCATTTCCTGTGGTGAAGGCCGTCTTCTTCATGTCCTTAGCGTGAATCTGCAGCTGCCAGCCGCTTTTGAGATCCAGTGTGGAAAACCATTCAGATAATTTTAGAGAATCCAGTTTGTCATCAATACTAGGTAGAGGAAAACAGACATTTTTCTTCTTAACCAGTACCACTGGTGATATTCACGGACTATTGGGGTTTTCTGTCAATTCGTCCCTTTCCATCGTCCATTTCTGCAATTTCAGCCTGCTTGGCTAAGGGCAGCCGCTTTGCAGGTTGACGAAATGGTCTAGCATCTACTGTATCGATTTGGCTTTGCACTAAGTGTGCGCGACCATATTTCCCATCCTATGTAGCAAATACATAAGCAAATTCATCAATAAGGTTTTCCGCACAAATTCGCTGCTCCTGATTCAGCATGCATGAGTTCAGAATCGATCTCGTTCTGTCCGTCCGTTTGGTTGGTAGCACTGGTGTAGCAGTCTCCACCTCGGTTATACTTGATATTGCGTTAACCGGAACAGATTTGCCAATCAATTTTCCGTTTTGGATTCTTACCTCGTGTGGTCTGGGGCTTAAGACTCTCATTGGAACCATGTTGTTCTTTGGTTCAACCAACAATTTTCCAACGATGTAGTTTTTGAAATTATCGTCTACATCTGGTTCAAAAAGTAGGAATCGGTGGCACCCAGGATCGCCCTCCAGCTTAACCCATATAACAGTTTCTGATAACGGTGGTAACACTTAGTCCTTCCCGACGACTGTTCTTAGATTAACTGCTTTTGGCAGACCGAAGTCAACTCCAATAATGCATTCGTCACAAATATTAGCCACCAGAAATGCATGGGAGAAGGCGAGTCCCGCCAAGTATATCGTCAGCCGTACTTCCCCATACACTCGAGCTCTTTCTCCAATTTCTTTCCCGCCGACGGTAACATCTACTATCAGACCCCTGTTGTCTCTCTTAGTTTGGGATACTTTGATTATGGTCCTGGGAGCGTCGATGCCAGATCCCAACTTCTGCCCCGCGAAGTTGATTCTTAAACATTTCCCGACAGCTGCTACCGCAGGTCGATTGTTGCCACTGCCAGATGGTTTTTACTGTCCCCGACTGTTGCAATGTGGAAAATTGCTGCGCTTTGATGGGATCCTGCACTGACGCATTAGATGTCCAGTTTTGGTGCTCGGGGATTGTTATTCGGTGAATCCTCCATTCTTTCACAAGACCATTCAATGGTGGCCAATTCTTCTAACATATGTTCATCACCAAACCACATCTCGATTGGTTTCACGATAGCGTTGCAGTTGCGTTGATTGTCAACGGAGATGGTTTGCAAAAGCTCCGCAGCTGGACCACTCAAAAGCCAGTGTAAGTGCGATGGCTTTTTACTCGTCCTCCCAGCAGTTGGTCATGGCAGCAGCTTCAAACTTACTTACTTACTTAATTAACTGGCGCTACAGTCCTGAATGAACCTGGGCCTCTCCAATTAGCCCGGTATTTAGCTAACCGCCTCCAGTTGCGCACTATAAGTTGGTTGAGGTCGGTTTCTACTTGTGCGCGCTACTTAAGACGAGGTCTTCGCCTAATCGAAAATCGAGGAGTCGTAGACTCTGCGAGCCGGAGTATTGATGTCCATTCTTTCTACATGTCCTAGCCATCTTAAACGTCCAATGCGGAGTTTTTTGACCAGTGGCATGTCGCTGTACAGCTCGTATAGTTCTTGGTTGAATCTTCGTCTGCATAGCCCGTCAAAGCAAACGGGCCGGAAATTTTTCGAAGAATTTTCCTCTCAAATCGACCAAGGATTTCTTCATCCGCTTTTGGGACGGTCCCTGCTTCAGCGCCGTAGAGCAGAACTGGGATTATCAGGGTCTTATAACGGGTGATCCAAGTAGAGATACTTTTTTAAATACCCTTTTTTGACAGATCACGTGTGAGTAGTGTCATGCTGTCATGTTATTTTTGTTAAGTATTGTTTGGCATTTCATAATCGAAAGACTTACGCGTGAACAACGTTTACAAATTGTTCAACTTTATTATGAAAATTCACGTTCTGTGAGGAATGTGTTTCGTGCACTTCGCTCAACTTATGGTCAACATAATCGGCCTGCTGAGCGTACTATTTGCAACACCATCACCCATTTTGAGACCCAGCATTCATTATTGGATAATATTCGACCGAATAGACCACGTCCAGCACGCTGGAGTGTACACGAAGACCGTAGAGAGTCGATTCGGCGCCGTTCGCAGCAACTCTAACTGACGTATGGAACGACTTGGCGCATTTTACGTCAAGATCTTAAATTGAAGCGTACAAAATACAGCTTGTGCAACAACTGAAGCCGCTCGACCTTCCCAAGCGACATCGCTTCGCTCTATGGGCTCTTCCAAGAAGATCCGACGCTTTCGAGGCAAATTTTGTAGCGATGAGGCCCATTTCTGGCTCAATGGGTATGTAAACAAACAAAATTGCCGCATTTGGGACGAAGAGCAACCTGAAGAGATTGAAGAACTGCCACTTCATCCAGAAAAAAACAACGGTTTGGTGTGGTTTATAGGCCGGTGGAATCATCGGTCCATATTTCTTTAAAAATTTTGCCGGTGCGAACGTAACCGTCAATGGCGACCGTTATCGTGCCATGATAACCGACTATTTGATGCCTGAAATTGAAGCTCGCGATCTCGGCGACATTTGGTTTCAGCAAGACGGCGCCACTTCCCACACATCGCATCAATCAATGGACTTATTGAGAGAACATTTCAGTGAGCACATAATTTCACGTTTTTGGCCGGTCGATTGGCCACCAAGATCGTGTGATATCACACCGTTAGACTTTTTCCTGTGGGGATATGTAAAGTCAAAAGCTTATGCCGATAAAACCGCTTCGATTCAGGATTTGGAGGAAAACATCACGCGTGTCATTCGCCAGTTACCAGTCGAAATGCTCGAACGAGTGATCGAAAATTGGACTCAACGGATGGACCATCTGCGACGTAGCAACATTCTCCATTAAATTTGAATTGAATTTGAAATGGATCACCCTTTATAAGATCTCCTTAGTAGTTCGAGTGAGGGCTTTACTACTGAATTGCCATCTTAGATCGAAGAAACAGCGGTTGGCAAGAGTAATTCTTCGTTAAATTTCTGACGAGATGTTGTTGTCAGAGTTAATAGCGGATCCGAGATAGATAAAGTCCCGTGATACATCAAAGTTATAGCTGTCAATGGTGACGTTCTGTCCAATTCGTCGATGTTGTGTGTCCTTTCGTGTTGACAGCATATACTTCGTCTTGCCCTCATTTACTGCTAAACCCATTTTTGCCGCTTCCTTCTCTAGCAAACGTGGCTATGACATCACATTGGATATTACCAATGAGGGCAATATCGTCAATATCGATTTTTGGAAAATTGTGCCTCTGGTGTTGGCTCGTGAGTCTTGCACAATCCTCTCAAGAATCAGATTAAAGAAGTCATATGACAGCGCATTGCCTTACCTAAATCCTTTTTTGGTATCGAATGTGTCACTGAGGTCGTTTCCGACCCTGAGGGAGCAGCGAGAGTTCTCCATCGTCATCCTACACAAACGGACGAGTTTGGGCGGTATACCAAAACAAGACATGGCTCTGTATAGTTCGTCTCTATAAATGCTGTCATATAAGGCTTTGAAATCGATGAATGGGTGGTGGGTATCGATTTGGGTTTTTTCCAGGATCTGCCGAAGTGTGAATATTTGATCGGTTGTGGACTTTCCTGGCCTAAAACCACAGTGATAATGGCCGATCAGGTTGTTGGTAAACGGTTTCAGGCGTTCACATATTACGGCAGATAGAATTTTGTAGGCGATGTTGAGGGACTTATGTCTCTGTAGTTGGCGCAGTTTAGAGGGTCTCCTTTTTTGTGAATCGGGCAAACGATGCTGAGATTCCATTCTTCAGGCATACATTCTTCCGACCAGAATTGGTTTATGAGTTGGTGGATGTTACATACCAAGTCATCTCCGCCGGCTTTATAAAGCTCGGTGGGAAGGCCGTCATTTCCGGCAGCCTTATTAAAATTCAGTTTAGATATTGCTATCCTCACATCACTCAGGTCGGGTGGTTTTCAGTTTTTGCTGTCGTTGCCAATATTGAATGGTTCGTTCTGCCTGACAGCGGAATTTTGTTCGTCATCGCCGTTTAACAGTCTGCAGAAGTGGTTCTTCCATATCCTCAACGTCGACTGTATCTCAACTACGAATACTTCTATAGTGTATTCTGTTCGAGCCTTGTATTATTGGCTTTGACGTTTTACACTTTGGTAAAACTTTGAAACATCTTTCCTGGAGTGGCACCTCTCTATATCCTCGATCGCGCGCTTTTCTTGCTCTTTTTCTTCTTTCTGAAAAGCCGGTGTTTTTCTTGCTGGTTTCTTGCTGGTGGGCGCGAGAAACCTAGCACATCTGTTGCGGCTGATCTAATGGCTTGTTGGCATCGTTGCCATTCTTCTTCGACATCCGATGCTAGTGGTGTGGTGTTTATCGAGAGGTTAAGGGATACGCGTTGCGCGATGGTCTTGGAGGTCTCTTGCGATTGCAGTCTTTCGACATTAAATTTTTTTACATTATTTCTGGATTGTTGTGGCGTGGTGGATATCCGCATTCTAACCTTGGCTGCAACAAGGTAGTGGTCCGGGTCGATGTTATCTCCTCGGAATGTTCGGACATCTAATGCGTGCCCCTTGTCTATCTTGCCTCTTGTCTTGTGATCAAATTGATTGACCGTTCATTGATCTGGAGACCGCCATGTCCTCTTATGGATATCGAGCTAAGGAAATCGTTTGCTTTCTATATTGGCATTTCGTTCCGACAATACTGCTAAAGATGTCTTCTCTTCCTACCTTCGTAATTCGTACTTCGGTAGTCGCTCATAGGCTTTGTCAAGTAGCTCATAGAAGCAGTCCTTAGCTATATCATCTGTTTCCTCCCTTGGGGCATGAACGCATATAAGACTTATGTTGGCGAATTTGGCCTTGATGCGGATCGTTACAATGCGTTCGCTAATGTCTTGGAAACATAAAACTTGTTGCTAAGTTTGGCACTTATAACAAATCCGCATCCGAATTGTCGCTGTTTCTGCTCCCTATAACACGGTCCGTAGTAGACGTCGCAGTTTTTCATCCTCTTTTTGGCCGGCCCATCCCATCGTATTTCCTGGATGGCAGTAATGTCTGCTTTGTAGCAGTTTATGGCTTCTGCTAGTTGTTCGCTTGCAGCTCTCCTGTTTAATGTTCTCAAATTCCAGGTGCAGATACCAACGCTGTTGTCCTTTTTTCGTTAAGCCGTGTCGTCAACCCTATTTTGTTTTACAAAGACACATTTAGTCGTAAAACAAATTATTCTTTGCTATTCTCGAATTTTCACGACTCACTATATTCACTTCAACTATGTTCTTTAACCGTTTTTCCGCAGTTCACAATTTTCTAGAAACTTCTCATCCAGAAAAGGTTTAATTCCAATTCTGACACCAATGTAGAGTGAAGCCGGGCTTCGAATGATAAAACGCTTTTCCGTTTTATGTTTAATAATAATTTATGTAAACACACTCTGATTTCTAGGATTATATTATTATCAAAACATTTTACCGTTTAACAATTCAACACTTATATAACACACTTATTTGAAATCAAATACCAAAGTGATTAAAGTGCAAGTTTAGCGCACAGTTTAGCGCACTTTAATCACTTTTCAAAATTCACTGAGGTAATTCACTCAGTCACTATTCGAATCAGGTACACTATTCAAATCACGTTGAGGTCACAATTGAGACTAACTCTCTGGTTCTCGCTTCATGTCTACTTATAATATTCCACATACAAATTGGCATACTCTCTGAGATTGCCGCATTTACTAGATGTTTCGAGAAGAGGTTTCGACAGATACCCTCATTCCAGTCATTCATTCCAATCGACACTAAATGGATCTGTTCGATTTTCACACATCAGGATAGGTTCGAATATCCGAAATTATAACAATATTTTGCCAACAAAATTATGCTCAAATAGAATGAGAGTAATTTGCTATTCTCTTTGGCTGTTTTAAAATTCATCAATTGGAAAACGTGTCCTTGTGGAGACTGTTTCAAAACCAATTGTTCCACGATTTACGAAGGCATTACATAAATTACCCGCCCGACTTCATTGAAATTTAAAAATTTTAATGTTGAAAGATTACAACTATTCAAAGAAGCTAGTAATAGTGATGCAGTAACTTCAAAAATTAAAAAATACGTTCAAAATCGTTGGCCGAATGAAAAAAAAACTCTTATGAATGCTTGCATATGGTAAGACCAGAGATGAGTTGCATGCAATCGATGATATTTTGTTGAAATCATACCTTCGTCTTTAAGACATGACATAATAAACCTTATTCAGGAAGGCCACTTGGGAATTCAAAGATGTCAGAATTTTGACCTTATATAAATAATGACATTCAGAGTAAAGTAACTGACTGTGAAACTTGCGTGCGTAATCATTTATCACAGCCAAACATACATTACAGTTGCATGAAATTCCATCAATCGTATGGTACAAAGTTGGCATAGATTTCTTTGAATTAAAAAAAAACGAATGTAATGTTATTTTTTGGTTGTTGACAGTTCTCAATATAGCTCAGGATATAGTAGCCAGTTTGTCGTAAACAAGGTAAAAGCTTTTTTCGCTTGCTATTAGATTCCTGAAATAATAATCTCAAATAATGTTTTTACATTTAAATTTTTTATTTACAAGACCAATGTTTTTGTTAAACTATTAAAACTAATGATAATTTTATTGAATTAAGGGTTACCTTTTAATATATAATATTAATATATAAATTAATATAGCATAGAGAAATAAATGAGCTAGGTATACCTAAAAGTATTTGGATCGACTCAGAATCGCTAGCTGAGTCGATTAAGCCATGTCTGTCTGCCCGTCCGTCCGTCTGTAGGATAATGAAATTTGGTACATGTGATCCTTGTACGTGCTTTTCTAACAAGTGCAAGAATTTTTTAAGTCCGCCTACTGCCACATCCCCTTTTTAGAAAAACCAAATTTTAGGCCCAAACGTTAGAGATTTTGAAAAAGTGTCTGATAAAAATATATAGACAATCCTAATGCCTCTATTTCGTCTATACAAGTTTTTGGGGCGTTTTCCATTAAAAACATTTTTCGGTAAAATTTTAAACATTTCGAAAAAAATTTTGATGCAATATAATTGACTTTGGAAATACAAACATTTCTTACATATATCATTTTCACCCACGCCCGCCTTTTGGATACCTACACTATGTATAAACTATTTTTATACCCTACGCCATACCATATGCAGGAGAAAAACGTTGTTTTTGGTCGAACCATACAAGATTTTGATAAGCTGTCTGAACAATATGTTGCTACAAATTCAATTTTAAAAATGTTTTTGTTTTGATACATAGTTTGTAACATAGTGAAATAATTTAGCCATGTATGCCTCAAAGTATGTATATGGATCGACTCAGAATCGCTTGATGAGTCGATTAAGCTGATTAAGTCTCGAGCTAGGATATTGAAATTTGGTACATGCGTGTTTTGTACGTGCAGTTCGAACAAGTGTAAGCAATTTTCATATCCGCCCACTGCCACGCCCTCTTTTCAGTAAAACCTAATTTAAGGCCAAGCAGTTTAAAATTTTGAAAAAGAGTCTGAACAAGATATCTAGACAATCCTTATGTCTAAATTTCTTCTATACAAAGTTTTTTGCCACGCCCATTTTTTGGGGGCGATGTTTTTTGTCGAACCATAAAAAATTTTGATAAACTGTCTGAAAAGTATGTTTTGACAATGACATTTTGTATATTTCATCGCCATAAAGCCGACATAGGGTATTGAACGATCCGCACAGCGGATTCTAGCCTTCTCATATTTTTTTATTTGGATAATAACTTCTAAAATGGTTGGATGTTGTAGAACGAGGGAAGACTCTGATTGGCTTTAACTTGGCAATGCCCAGTGGTTTTAACTCTGACAACACATCAAGTGCTGGGTGCTGGTCTCATCCAACCGGATTTGACTTGCTTAACGATAAGCGTGAGTGTTGATAACAAGACGAAAAACAGCCACACCATTAACAGCCAGGTCAGAATAGGTTCGAATATCCGAAATTATAACAATATTTTGCCAACAAAATTATGCTCAAATAGAATGAGAGTAATTTGCTATTCTCTTTGGCTGTTTTAAAATTCATCAATTGGAAAACGTGTCCTTGTGGAGACTGTTTCAAAACCAATTGTTCCACGATTTACGAAGGCATTACATAAATTACCCGCCCGACTTCATTGAAATTTAAAAATTTTAATGTTGAAAGATTACAACTATTCAAAGAAGCTAGTAATAGTGATGCAGTAACTTCAAAAATTAAAAAATACGTTCAAAATCGTTGGCCGAATGAAAAAAAAACTCTTATGAATGCTTGCATATGGTAAGACCAGAGATGAGTTGCATGCAATCGATGATATTTTGTTGAAATCATACCTTCGTCTTTAAGACATGACATAATAAACCTTATTCAGGAAGGCCACTTGGGAATTCAAAGATGTCAGAATTTTGGCCTTATATAAATAATGACATTCAGAGTAAAGTAACTGACTGTGAAACTTGCGTGCGTAATCATTTATCACAGCCAAACATACATTACAGTTGCATGAAATTCCATCAATCGTATGGTACAAAGTTGGCATAGATTTCTTTGAATTAAAAAAAAACGAATGTAATGTTATTTTTTGGTTGTTGACAGTTCTCAATATAGCTCAGGATATAGTAGCCAGTTTGTCGTAAACAAGGTAAAAGCTTTTTTCGCTTGCTATTAGATTCCTGAAATAATAATCTCAAATAATGTTTTTACATTTAAATTTTTTATTTACAAGACCAATGTTTTTGTTAAACTATTAAAACTAATGATAATTTTATTGAATTAAGGGTTACCTTTTAATATATAATATTAATATATAAATTAATATAGCATAGAGAAATAAATGAGCTAGGTATATCTAAAAGTATTTGGATCGACTCAGAATCGCTAGCTGAGTCGATTAAGCCATGTCTGTCTGCCCGTCCGTCCGTCTGTAGGATAATGAAATTTGGTACATGTGATCCTTGTACGTGCTTTTCTAACAAGTGCAAGAATTTTTTAAGTCCGCCTACTGCCACATCCCCTTTTTAGAAAAACCAAATTTTAGGCCCAAACGTTAGAGATTTTGAAAAAGTGTCTGATAAAAATATATAGACAATCCTAATGCCTCTATTTCGTCTATACAAGTTTTTGGGGCGTTTTCCATTAAAAACATTTTTCGGTAAAATTTTAAACATTTCGAAAAAAATTTTGATGCAATATAATTGACTTTGGAAATACAAACATTTCTTACATATATCATTTTCACCCACGCCCGCCTTTTGGATACCTACACTATGTATAAACTATTTTTATACCCTACGCCATACCATATGCAGGAGAAAAACGTTGTTTTTGGTCGAACCATACAAGATTTTGATAAGCTGTCTGAACAATATGTTGCTACAAATTCAATTTTAATATATGTTTTTGTTTTGATACATAGTTTGTAACATATTGAAATAATTTAGCCATGTATGCCTCAAAGTATGTATATGGATCGACTCAGAATCGCTTGATGAGTCGATTAAGCTGATTAAGTCTCGAGCTAGGATATTGAAATTTGGTACATGCGTGTTTTGTACGTGCAGTTCGAACAAGTGTAAGCAATTTTCATATCCGCCCACTGCCACGCCCTCTTTTCAGTAAAACCTAATTTAAGGCCAAGCAGTTTAAAATTTTGAAAAAGAGTCTGAACAAGATATCTAGACAATCCTTATGTCTAAATTTCTTCTATACAAAGTTTTTTGCCACGCCCATTTTTTGGGGGCGATGTTTTTTGTCGAACCATAAAAAATTTTGATAAACTGTCTGAAAAGTATGTTTTGACAATGACATTTTGTATATTTCATCGCCATAAAGCCGACATAGGGTATTGAACGATCCGCACAGCGGATTCTAGCCTTCTCATATTTTTTTATTTGGATAATAACTTCTAAAATGGTTGGATGTTGTAGAACGAGGGAAGACTCTGATTGGCTTTAACTTGGCAATGCCCAGTGGTTTTAACTCTGACAACACACCAAGTGCTGGGTGCTGGTCTCATCCAACCGGATTTGACTTGCTTAACGATAAGCGTGAGTGTTGATAACAAGACGAAAAACAGCCACACCATTAACAGCCAGGTCAGAATAGCAAGGAATGAATACAGTTTTGTTATTAGTGCGGTTTTGTTATTAGTCCCAGACTTAGGCAAGAAGTCTTATGCTTCCAAGACACATGCGAATATTCTGTAACGATCCGACACAAGGCCAACTTAACCAACAGGAGTCTGCACTTACACCCCGATGCAGGAAAAAGATAACATAGCTGAGAATTGCTTCTGCTAGTTTCTTGGCAAAACCTATGAGCGACTGTGAGATTTTGATTCAAAGGTAGCAAGAGAAGATATCCTTAGCAGTATTGTCGAAAACATAGCCTACGCGACAACAAGTCTATTAGCGGAGTAATATAGGCAGCACATGGTTTCCTTACTTCGATATCCATAAGGTCTCCAGATCAACGAACAGTTAAGCAAATTGATTGATAGACAACAGACACGCATCCAGTATAGTTGATGGCCAGGAAAGTATACAACCGTACAAATTTTTAAACTTTGACAGATAATTAAAAAAAAACCCATGAAATCCAAATTGATACCCACCATCTGTTCATCGTTTTCAAAGCCGCATACGATAGCATTTATAGAGACGAACTATACAGAGCCATGTCTAGTTTAGGTATACCGCCCAAGCTCGAATTATATGCTCCATATATAACTTTGAGGTAGTACGGGACTTTGCCTACTCTGAAAACAACATCTCGTCAGAAATCAAACGAAGAATTACTCTCGCCTACCGCTGTTTCTTCGGGCTTAGAAGGCAATTTAGTATTTAAACCTTCACTCGAACTATGAAAGGAACCCTATAAAAGAACCTGATCATCCCAATCCTGCTCTACTGCGCTGAAGCATGGACCGTATCAAAGTGGGAGGAAAATTCGAGAGGAAAATTCTTCGAAAAATCGTCTGTCTCGTTTGTGTTGACGGGCTATGGAGACGAAGGTTTAACCATGAACGAAAACCTCCACATTGGCTGTTTAAGATGGCTGGGACATGTAGAACGAATTGACATTAATACTCCGGCTCGTAGAGTCTTCGATTCCCAGCAAACGTCGGACGCAGTAAAAGAAGACCCCGCCTTAAGTGGAGCGCACAATTAGAAACCGACGTCAACCAACTTGTAGTGCGCAACACGGAGGCAATTAACAAAGGACCGGTCTAATTTGATGAGAGGCATTATGGTTGAGGCCCAGGTTCATTCCGGACTATAGCATCATTTATTAAAGTAAGTAAGTAATAACTTCTTAAATAACTTTAATAAATTGCAGGTAGCCATGGCTCAGAGGAATGCGTAGTTGACTGCTAAGCCAAGCGCTGTGGGTCCAAGCACCAGCTTCGGCAGCATTTGTTTTCTACGAAAATCGCCAGCTTATCTGAGGCCACCTGTGCGATAATATGAGACAATATAAAACGATGTCTCCTCCTCTGTGCCAAATAGGTTTATGTTTTATGTCTTTCCTTCTATGTATCTATCCGTCTCTCTCTGTTTTATAAATGTCTTGATCTGTCCCAGCCGATGGCCTCAGTCGCCAGTGCTGTTATGTATCTGTAGTTCGTTGCATTCATGTGCGAAGTACTGTGATGTCAATGTCAACTTTCATAAACAATTCTTAAAAACAGATAAATTGTGGTCCACAAAAAAGTGAGAATATTATTTCTTGCTAAAGTAAATTAAAGCCAAATTTTTATTAGTGATCAAAATTGTTCAGACAATTTTACTTGGTGATACAGAAATGCTACAAATGCACACTTCTATTAGATTAAATTTTTAAAAAAAATTATCATATTTACCTTTTATTTTAGTCTGATGCTTTTCAGAATAATTTTCCTTTGAAGTGACGTGCGTAATATACCCAGGAGAAGTCTGCACTGATGGTGTCGTGATGTCTTCTGTTATATAAGTTGTCGTTTTCAAAATCTGAGTAGTTTTTTCTTGAACCGTTGAAGGTGTTATAGGTGTCGACATTGTACTTAAATGAATCGGTAACATACGTTCGGTATTGAAGACGTAACTAGTGGTTGTTTGTATCAAGGTGGAAAACTGCCCTGATTTCTGTTTGGCTGATGATATTTCGATCGTTGGAGCAGTAAGATTGACAGGTTCAATTGCATATTCTGTAGTATGTAGAAAAGTATCTTTAACA
This sequence comes from Rhingia rostrata, assembly GCA_949824845.1. Taxonomy (NCBI): domain Eukaryota; kingdom Metazoa; phylum Arthropoda; class Insecta; order Diptera; family Syrphidae; genus Rhingia; species Rhingia rostrata. The sequence continues at coordinate 61,660 of CATKWC010000493.1, forward strand.
TCTAACTCCGTAGAACTCTTTGAATCTTCTGCGAGTTAAATAAAAATAAACACATATCTTAAATATACTTATTGTTCAATTAATATTATTAATATCATACAAAAAGTTTTCATTAATTCAGGAAATGAATCAAAATACTTACTTAAATTGCAAACAGAACGATAATTTAAGCAGCATGTTTGAAGCGTTTCACATTCTTCGTTGCAGTCGCACATTTTAATGATTTCTGACCCTACTTTTTTGATTCCATATCCTGAAGAGCTAGATTCGTTGCAGCGGCCTTCACAAGATTGAATATCGTAGATGGCATATTCTAATCAAGAAAAGACAACAACATATTTTTGTTTAGCATTGTTCAAAGTAATTGCTACAATTGGGAATACATTAAAAGGCGTGATATGCATAGAAATTAATAAAATTTCAAACTGTGTCATATCGATGGGAGATACAACCACCCGGTAACTAATTGTAATTAAATCTGATTGCAGTGTGACCATCATCCTTAGATATACAGTGTAGATCACTAGGATGACGCAATGTTGAAAATTTTTTACGCGGACACATTTGTTAACTGAATATCAAATACCAACGATTAAATTCGCGTACTATTATCAATTTCCAGAATTCACTTAGGTAAATGATCTGACAAATCATCCGAGTACTATAAATTTTCAATTGTCAAGAAAAGCTTATGTCAAATTCGCCGTTCGGAGTGGGGATAAAACAGTAGGTCCCGCCATCGTGCTAGAAGTACACACGCACACATTAATGATTGTGATAAAGCTCGGCCCTGGGTACTAACGAGTCTGTTGCGCTCAAAATTTGTATTTGTAATTCACTCGGTCAACACTATTCAAATTTATTTTCTTTGATTTATTTGATCAATTGAGTAACATCCACTGTTCTTATTTAAGTTTTGTTTGTATTAATTATACAAAATAACTACCTAAACTATTGATTTACTAAAGGACCAAGGATATTTAGTTTGAAATTTTAATTAATCTTAAATGTAATTCTAAATTTTTTTTTTAAGTATCTCTACTGAAATGAAAAACTAATACAAGAGTTATTTGATTCCCTGGGCCATCTGGAGATTGTCCCATTAAACCATAGTTGACTCTATGGTAGGGTACATTAAATAACATTCGGTTTCTAAGAACTCTTGAAATACTGTCTTCTTACGATAAGAGGTAAAATTCCAAATAGTTTGCACCTTGTCACATAAGAAGGCATTTCGGTGTTCCATGGTACGCTATGTGTGGCAATCCTAGGTAAACGTTTTTGGCTCCTCTCACTTCTACTAGAATGGATACCATAACATGGATTCTAGACTATGCTACAGTACTCGATATTACATCTTACAAATGCAAAAAAAGAAGACGTTTAAGTTTCTAAGGATCTTGGAACTCTTTAAAATTGCATATTAAAAACCGTAGCAGTGAATTACTTTTCGCGATTAAGTACTCAATCTGTTTAACAAATCTAAGTTTGTTGTCGAAAATAACTCCAAGATATTTCTTCGAGGAGATAATGGACAGTGGGACATTACAGATCAGATCTGAAAAATAAATTGGAGGAAGGTTACGACAAAAAGTCATGCTTTGACATTTAGAAACATTCAGATAAAGGTCATTACTACGACACCAATTCGAAAGCCTTTCCAGGTCTTCGTGCAGAAGAGTTCAGTCTTGTTTTGTGTTGATATGTCGAAATACTTTTAAATCATCAGCAAACATTAGACATTGGGAGTTTAAAAATAATTCTGTAATGTTATTTATGAATAAAAGGAAAATCAAAAGACCAAGATGACTACACTGAGGTACTGTGACCGCGCAAAAAGTTTGTACACATAAATGTAAAAGATGCGAAGCAAAAAAAGAAACTGTACGAAACAAACGAACGAAAAAGAGACTACTGGTTGATCAGACGTTGGTAGAGAAATATATCTGTGGTAGATATATGCCAGTAGTAAGTGGTATTTGAAAGCGGTCAGACGTGCATTGTGAAAGACTAAAATAAGAATATATATATATATATATGTTAATAAAAGCTGTTAAACATAGAATCGAATCGTGTTTTGTTTATTAAAAGAGAAAGTGTTTTATTGTGTCCCTTGCAGTACTCCAGATGTTACATAAAAAGGTACCGATAATGTGTCTTTAATGCGGACATACAGTATACGATCACTTAGGTAGGAGCTAATCCCTTTAAGAAAGTGACTATTAAATCGAAGTTGAGCCAGTTTTCAAATTAAACTATCGTGATTAACAAGGTCGAATGCTTTAGAGAAGTCTGTGTAGATAACATCGTATTGTAAGCCTTCCCCAAAGCCATTCAGAATAAGGTGACAAAAAATTGTGAGATTGGTAGAAGCAGATCTACCCGCGATAAAACCATGTTGGATGGGAGCGATAGAATTTTTTGAAAAAAGTGTCAGTTTACCACAGACAATTTTTTCAAAAACCTTCGGTATTGTCATATTTTATAAATTGGACTATAGTTGGTAACAGGTGTTAAGAAGGAATATTTCCACGTTTTCAGAAAATTCTCGTTTTGTCGAGATAAGATAAATGCCAAACAGAGCACTCATGGTTACCAACATTTATATAGTTGCAAACCTTCTGTATTGCCGTTACTATAAGTATATATAAATTGAACTTGACTAGCCGACATGTTACAAATATTAAAAAGATTGGGAAATGTATTTCAGAGACGCATAGATTTAAAAATACCATGGGATTGCCTTTCTCTATTGATAAAGCTCCAAAAACGTTAAATTTGACTTAGATTCGAAAGACTGGACATATTGTCTGTAAAGGGACATATTTTAGATACCGAATTGTTTTCTATATATTAGATCCTGATTCAGTAAATCTGGATCGTTATTACTTTTACGAAATTGTTTATAAATTTCATTACACCCTATCCAATATGGGTATATTAGTTTTGATACCTAGGTTATAATTTCGGAATATAGTGTACGAACCTACCGTGATGTGTGCAAATCAAACAGATCCACTTAGTGCCGATTGGTGGTACTGAATGCACCCACTAGAATGAATGAATGGAATAGTGGTAACGGTCAAAATAACTTCTCGAACCATCTAGGGCTTGGGGGAATCTCCGAGAATATGCCATCTGTATGTGGAATGGTATAAATAGAGATGAAGCGACAACCAGCAAGTGAGTCTACATTGTGACCTGAACGTGATTTGAATAGTGTTTACTGTGTGAATTAGCTAAGTGCAGTTTGGAAAAATGATAATAGTGCGCAAATTTAATCGTTGGTATTTGAATTCAAATAAATGTACATGAATTGTTAATCAAGAAGCCGTTCTGTAAATGATATTATTCTAGAAATAAGAGTGTGCTTAAATAAATTATTGTTAAAAAGAAAAGTGTTTTAGATTCGAAGCCTGACTTCATTCTACAGTACTACCAAAATGTGCTAATACGGTTACTCTTTTCTAATATTTAGCAAATATTACAACCAAAATCTCGGTTCAAAAAATTCATTGATGAATAGTGTACGAATTTGGATTAAAATAAAAGTTCGTAAATTAAGTAGCGGTAGAAACATGTAATAAAATTATGTGTTGATATCCAGATGGTGGAAGAGGACGGAGAGACTAACACAATAACTGCTGTTTGTAGCAGCTGAAATGACGGATGGCAAAGAAGAAGGCCTGTTGAACTCTTGAATGAAGAATCACTCGCAACGAAATCACTCAATAAAAATAAGCAAAAACAATGCAAAGATTATTTTTACTAGGAATTATTTTAATTTAATTTCCGAGAAAGAAAAACGAATCAGCGATTCGGTGATAACTTAAAAAGTATTAAGTGATTTAAAATAATGAGCACAGCTAAAGATAAATTAAGATTGGATTTATATGCTTTTAAGATGATAACTAAGAGCAAGGCAAAATAGGTAAACTTCCCCCGGCAAAGATGTAACGAAGTGAACACACCCATACTTTTATAATTCTATTATTCACAAAACGGTCATGACTTTATTCTCGTTTAACAATTCAATCACACTTATTTGATATCAATTACCAACGATTAAATTAGCGCACTATGGTTGGGTGTTGCAGCACGAGGGTAGACTCTGTTTGGCTTTTTCATGGCAATGCCCAGTGGTTGTAACTTTGAGACGCATCAAGTGCTAACCATCGGGTACTGGTCTCATCGAACCGATTTTGACTTGGTAAACGATAAGCACGAGTGCTGATAACACGACGAAAAACAGCAAAACTATAAACAGCCAAGTCAGTATGGCACGGAATGAATACCCGGCAAACCTATACAAGCGACTCCAACAAGGGTTAGTCAGGCCCCTTGAACAGAGATGATGGTGGATGAGCCGAAAGACCAACGGCAGCTCTCAATCCCGTAGTGGATACTGATGGCTCCATGTCCTAAGGGTATCTAATAAATTGGAACTGCCCCTCCAGGTTGCAGGTTGTGCTTAGGGTTAACTAACCACCCATGGAAAAAACGATGAAAAACTGTGACATCTACTAGGGACCGTGTTATAGTGAGCAGAAACAGCGGCTATTCGGATGCGGATTTGTTATAAGTGCCAGACTTAGGCAAGAAGTCTTATGTTTCCAAGACATTAGCGAACGCATTGTAACAATCCGCATCAAGGCCAAATTCGACAACATAAGCCTTATATGCGCTTACGCCCCAATGCAGGAAAAAGATGATATAGCTAAGGACTGCTTCAATGAGCTCCTTGACAAAACATATAAGCGACTACCGTGGTACGATGTTAATCGAGGATATAGAGAGGTGCCACTCCAGGAACGATGTTCGCAAGTTTAATCAAAGTGTAAAACGTTAAAGCCGAGGATAAAAGGCTCGAACAGACTCCTGTCGAGATGAACAAGGAAATATCGTATTTGAGAAAGTATGCCTGAAAAATGGAACCTCAGCATCGTTTGCCCTATTAGCAAAACCCTCTAAACCACGCCAACTACAGGGGCATAAGTCTCCTCAGCATCGCCTACAAGATCCTATCTGCCGTAATATGTGAATACCTGAAACCGTTTACCAACAACCTGATCGGCCTTTATCAGAGTGGTTTTAGGCCAGGAAAGTCCACAACCGATCAAAACTTCACACTTCGGCAGATCCTGGAAAAAACCCAAGAAGTCCAAATCGATACCCATTACCTATTCATTGATTTCAAAGACGCATACGACAGATTTGATAGAGATGAATTATACAGGGCCAGGTCTGCCCAAACTCGTCCGTTTGTGTAGGATGACGACGGAGAATTCTAGCCGCTCCATTAGGTTCGGAAAAGACCTCACCGACACATTCGATACCAAAAAAGGCAAGGCGGTGTTAGATTGAAGAAGTCACATAACAGCCATGTGACTTCTTCAATCTAATTCTTGAGAGGATTGTGCAAAACTCACAAGCCAACACCAGAGGCACAATTTTCCAAATATCTGTACAACTACTAGCATATGCCGACGATATTGTAATCATTAGTAGGACCCAACGTTATGTTATAGCCACGTTTGCTAGTATAGAGAAGGAAGTGGCAAAAATGGGTTAAGCAGTAAATGAGGGTCAACACGAAAGAACACACAACCTCGACGAATTGGACAGAACGTCACCATCGACAGATATAACTTTAAGGTAGTACGGTACTTTATCAATCTCGGCTCCACTGTTAACGCTGACAACAACATATCGTCAGAAATTAAACAAAGAATTACTCTTGCCAACCGCTGTTTCTTCGGTCTAAGAAGGCAATTCAGTAGTAAAGCCCTCACTTGAACAACTAAGGAGATCCTATATAAGACCGTGATCATCCCAGTCATGCTCTACGGCGCTGAAGCATGGACCATCACAAAAGCGGATGAAGAAATCCTCGGTCGATTTGAGAGGAAAATTCTTCGAGAAATCGTCGGTCCCATTTGCGTTGACGGGCTATGGAGACATTTAGGACATTTAGAACAAATGCACACCAATACTTCGGCTCGCAAAGTCTTCGATTCCCAGCCAGACGTCGGACGCTGTAGAGGAAGACCTCACCTTAAGTGGCGCGCACAAGTAGAAACCGACCTCAACTGGAGGCAATTAGCTAAGGACCGGGGTCATTGGAGAGGCATGTTGGTTGAGGGCCAAGTTCATTCCGCAATGTAGCGCCACTTAAGTAAGTAAGTAAATAATAATTGCTAGCTGAGTCGACTTAGCCATGTCTGTCTATCCGTCCGTCCGTCCGTCCGTCCGTCCGTCTGTGTGTCACCGGATTTTGGGCCTTAAAATTTGAGCTAGGATAATGAATTGTGGTACAAAGAGTTTTTTAAATCCGCTCACTGTAACACATCCTGGCCAATCTTGTAGGACATTTGGAAAAGTATCTGAATAGGATATTTTGAGAATTTTAAGAGTACAATTTTAGGAAAAATTGAAGAAACTTTTGAAATAAACGTTGTTTTTGGCAGAGCAAGCAGAACATGTGTAAACATTTTCAAAATCTGCCCACTGCCACGTCCAACTTTTCAAATAAACGTTGTTTTTGGCCAAAGAGTAGAGAATTCTGCAAAATGTCTGAGGAACATAATATGTAGGCAATCTTAATAGTTATCAATACTTCGTTTATATAAAGTTTTTTGGCACGCCCTAGTTTCGTGAAAGTTTTTATAGAAAAATGGCTTTTTCCGAATTTGAGAGAATTTCGAAAAACTTTTGATGCCTTTACTTCCGCAATAGCAATATAAACATTTTGTATAATTCTTTTTTATCCGCGCCCACTTTTAATGGACGTTTTCCTACAAAAAAAAAACATTTGTATACTACACTACACTTGCCGAGTATGAAAAAATGACTTGAATTGTGCTGAGAAGGCGTCTCAGACAAACAGTGATATTCTCAGTTAGACGAACTGACACTCTGGTTTAATACTTAGTAAGAACATACTCGATTAACCACGTTAAAGATTAATAAGTGATTTCATTTTCGCCCTGTAACCTTCCACGAAATCTCATCTGTGGATACGTACAATTACACAACCAGCTGATTGCCATTTTTTTTTGTGCTAAGGTAATTGATCTTATACAATTGTAACTACTTATTATCTATGTACAACAGTTTACATACATAAGCTGGCATAAATTCGAAACTTTCGCTGATTTCAATAATGCCCCCCATGTGCTTGGTAGCGGGAGTGAAAGGTGTTTGCGGTCGCTCTCATTAACTGCATTCGGCCATTATCAATAACTAACAGAGAGAATAACTATTTTACTGTGACAGCATGTAGAAGGATAGAAATTGCATTTTTGTGCATTAGCCATGGACTGGACACATTTGACAGTTCTCGTGAAGCTTGTGTTCGATGTTTAGCGTGCGTGCAATATTTCTTTTATTTGGTGGAAATCCTATTTTTGTTGTGTGCCTTGCAGCTAGCTACCGGGAATTGAGTTCCTTAATTTTACGGCTTAGCTTTATGCATTCAAGCAGCTAGGCCAAAGCACAAATATGCAGCTTCGGTGCCAAGTGTGTCTGCTGCAGTGTATTTATTTTTCGTCATCATTTTGTTGGGAACCAATAAGTTGCCGCTTTGGGCACACATTTAGTGGAGTGTTTTCCTTGGGATGAGTGTGAAGTTCATCATCCATTAAGTGTTGTTCTGCGACTTGATGGTCTGGACCGGGATACCACTCGTGTAGTGTAGGTTGAGGTTATGGTTAATGAGAAAAATAATAATAATTAGTATTTGTTGAATGCTAAATATAATTTCGTTATTGGTTTTATGGTTTTATGCCACAGAGTTGTGATTCTAATTTTTGTTAAAAAGTTCATTTGTTTTATGGGGTAGTTCATTGTATTGTCTTAAAGGGGGTTGAGTTTTCATGGGCTTTTGTTTTTATATAGCGATGGTCGCTGTTGTTGTTGTTGGTGTCGATACTGGCAATGGTGATATAATTGCTATCGGGCGTTTTAAAATAGATTTTTCTGTCTTGACGGTCACCACGCGCGTTAGACCATCTGACACGAGGTGTATTTCGATAACTCGCGCAAGAAGCCATACCGACGGTGGAAGGTTGTCTTCCATGACGAGGACGATGTCTCCAATGTTTACACTTGGTTCTTGTTGCAACCATTTTGGAGTTGATGCAGATATGAAGTGCTCCATTGTTTCCAGAAATCCTGAGTGAGTCGTTCGGTGTACCTCCATCTTTCTAGGCTGTTGATATTTTTTTCTTTAAGGTTCCTGTCTGTGTGCATGTTGAGTGGTGCCCCAGTTGAGAAGTGTCCTGGTGTAAGTACCATTAAGTCGTCTGTGTAATCTGACGTAATGGCACACAATGGACTTGCATTTAGGCATGCCTGAATTTGTGCAAGCAGTGCAGCATATTCTTCGTATGTGAGTCTCGATGAACCAATAGTTCTTTTAAGAAGGTGCTGTATGGATTTGACAGCCGCCTACCGCAAACCTCCAAAATGTGGTGATGATGGTGGGTTAAAGTCCAAGTTATGTGTTGTGATGCAATGGTGTCCGCTACCTATGTTGACCATTCCGGTGATATGAACTTAATATTTCTTCTGAGTTAATTGTTTGCTCCCTTAAAGTTGGTTCCACAGTCGCTGAACATGTTGGTGCAGCTTCCTCGTCTGGCCACAAATCTTTTAAATGCAGCTGCGAAAGCTGCTGCGCTCAAATCTGTGACCAATTGTGTATCGCCTTTGTTGCAATGCAAACAAAAATAGCTATGTACCCTTTGTTTACCTTGTTGCATCTCCCCATCCATAATTTGATCTCTAGGGGACCAGCATAATCTACTCCTGTGTTTGTGAAGGGTCTTGAAATGCATACCGACGGCATCAAACGCATTTGTGGATAGTTGCCTTCACTAATCTCTTAAGATTTTTAATCCAATATGTGTTTCTGAGATCTGTCATCATTATTTGCTGTCCCTTGTGCAAAGTGTTTTGATGCACATCGCCTACCAGCAGTTTTGACACATGGTGGGTGTCTCTAAGGATTAGGGGATGTCTCTGTTATTATGGTAGTGATTAGTTGGCCAGTCTACCTCCATCTCGTAGAAGCTCATCTTCATCAATAATGGGGTTCAAATTGCGAATTGAACTGTTCTTTGCAATTGGGGTATTCTTCATCAGCGCCTGTATTTCCTCGTGAAATTACTCCCTCTAAACTATCTTGATGAGCTGCTTGTGTGCTGACGTCCATTCATCAGCCGTGATGGATGGTTGTCCAACGGCAAAACGTATTTCAGGTTAGAAAAATATCGTCTCCATATTGATTTCAGAGTGGAAAATTGGTAAAGAAACTGATTATCAAAAGAAATGCAATGGCAATGTTTGGTAACCTTTTTTGTTTCTTCGTCGTTTCCAGGAGAATAGCTATTAAGAAAGTGCGGTCCCAGCCACCACAATTGGTTGCCAATGAGGTCCTCTTGGGAGAGCCCTCTTGATCCAAGATCTGCTGGATTATCCTTGCTACCTACATGTTGCCATAAGACGTCTGGAGTCAGAGCTTGGATCTCGGTGATCCTATTTGCAACAAAGGTGGTGTGTATGTCTGGGCTTCCTTTAATCCATGCCAGTGTAATCATCGAAACAGACCAGGTGAATACAGACTGTTGGTTGACTTGCATATCCGTTGCAAGCTATGCATTATTTTTGCCAGTAGAAGCTCTGCGCAGAGTTCCAATCATGGAAGCGATATACACTTAACCGCTGCAACTCTTGTCTTGGACGCCACAAAATGGATTCTTTCCTGTCCATTCATCCACGATACGTGCATATGTGACCGCTGCATATGCCCTTTCCGATCCGTCACTGAAGCCATGTATTTGGATCTGAGATTAAGGTTCATATCCAAGCCAACATGGAATTTCGATCTTTTCAAGTTTTAACAGCTTGTTACGCTTGTTATCCTGTCCACTGTTCTTCCATCTCAGGTGGTATGGTAGCATCCCAGAATTGTGCATTTTTCCAAAGTTGTTGCAAAACCAATTTAGCTTTGACAATGCACTGCGATATCCAACCGAGAGGATTGAACAGTCGAGCAATGTCAGCTGGTACGGATCGCTTGGTATGTTTTGTTACCTTGGTTATGTTGGTTTTAAATGTAAGTCATTTAGATTTATTTCCCTTTCAGTTTTAGGTATCTGAACCAAATGTGTAGCCAAATGTGAACGGAGAGGAAATCCAGCACTGTGCAAGGTTGCTAGAACATATTTTTGTAATTGGATAGCCTACTCTTCGTTATCGGCTCCATATACAAACTCGTCTACATAGAACTCTGCTATGGGTGCCTTAGAGACATCTGGATGCTTGTCTTTTACCTCTAATGCTACCTGCTGCAATGTTCCAGCAACTAAGTATGGCGCTGATGCCGTTCCAAATGTGACGGTGTTAGGTGAAAATGTTTTTATTCCTTCCTCCTTGTTTTGTCTCCGTAGGATTAATTGGTATGGTGTATCCTCTGGCGCCATCCAGATCTATCGGTGCATCATACTTATATCAGCGGAGAATGCTACTTTAAATTTTCTCGATTGGGCGATGAGGTCAATGATATCCTTTTGGAGCCGTGGCCAATCATCAAGTAGTCATTTAATGAAACACCGTTTTATGTTGAGAACGATGCGTCAAAAACCACTCGAAGTTTTGTGGTTTTACTTGCCTTCTTAAAAACTGCATGGTGCGGTAGAAAATAATATTCTCTACTTTTCACTTCGGGCTCGATATCAATTTTTAGTTCCCTCACGTGCCCCAATGATGCATACTTGTTTACGCAAGCTCTGGCTTCTCTTAGCACTTGGTTTGACATAAGACGTTTTTCAACTTGAAAGAATCTGGCTCAAGGTGACCTCTTAGAGTTGCCGAGATCAGGCCAATCATTGTATTTACTACTTTCGAACAACTCCTTTGATTGCTATTGTTGGCTCCTGTAAGGATCTATCCCAATTCGGTATTTTGTGCCACAGTGGAACCACTAACGCTCTAAATCAGCCCTTCGAGTACGATTGCAGCATAAACGTCGGTACCTAACAGGAAATCGATCTTCCCGGAGTAATTTTACAAGGGATCTGCTAGCGGAAATTTGTCCAAATGCTGCCACTTCGATGTTCACATCTTTTGTGTTGGCAACAATGACGCTAACTTCGACATTACAAACGCTCCGACATTCAGGCAATACAAGGGTTTGGTAAAGGAGCATATTGAGAATTCGGCCTGATGGTTAGCGGTCCCCGTTGATGTTTTTCCTAGCCCAGTCACCTTTGCAACCGTCCGTTGCCTCTTTAAGCTGAGAAGCTGAACAACATTTTCTTTACTGAACGTAGCTTCCGATCCTGAGTCGATTAACGCTCTAAGTACATGGTAATCTCCTTTCGGCGAAAAAACCTTTACTAGCGCAGTTGCTAACAACACTTTGTACTGCATTTGGTTTAGGTGTGAATTAATTTTCCTTGGTGACGTTGAGGGACCATTTTGGTCACTATTGTACTAATTTTATGAGTTCACCAGATTTGAATTTTGAATCAAGTGCGCATTGAAAATGCCTTGATTTTGTCTCTGCCGATGATTATTATTACGTGCGTTTTGTGTTTCAATATGCAGTAGCGTGTGATGCTTTTGACCGCATTTTTGGCACCTATTGCTACTATTGCAATTAGATGAATGATGATCATATCCAAGACACTTTGAGCAAATAGAAAAAGCCAAAAAATGTGCGTGGGTAAAAATTATATTTGAAAGAAATGTTTGTATTACCAAAGCCAATTATTTCGCATCAACATTTTCTCGAAATTTTTTAAATTTTACCGAAAAATGTATTTTACGGAAAACGACCCCAAAAAGTAGGCGTCGCAAAAAACTTTGTATAGATAAAATATAGGCATTAAGATTGTCTAGATATATTTTTCAGACACTTTTTTAAAATCTCTAACGGCTTTGCCTCAAATTAGGTTTTTCTAAAAAATTGGCGTGGCAGTGGGCGGATTTCAAAAATGTTTACACTTGTTCGAAGAGCAAGTAGATAGATCACATGTTCCAAATTTCTGTATCCTAGCTCAATATTTAAGACCCATAAGCCGGTTGCCTACAGACAGACGGACGGACGGACAGACAGACATGGCTTAATTGACTCAGCTAGCGATTCTGAGTCGATCCATATATTTTGAGGTAAACCTAGCTCAATTATTTTTCTATGTTTTAAGCTATGTATCGAAACTAATATACTGCTATGGGATAGGGTATAAACAAACAAAATTAAACAATAGAAATGGTGATGTCGATAAACGGATAAAAAAGCAAACATTTTAATAAGTATACAATTTTCGACATTAATAATTAACAAACAAAAAATGGTTATACAATACTATTTACATTTAAGATGTTTCAACCAAATGCCTAAATAAAACCCTAACAAAATGTTTGGTGCCACGAAGTCTCTTGATTTGTTTTGGTAAACAATTCCACTTTCTGATAACAGAAAGATTAAGATTAAGATTAATATATTGTTTAAAGTTTTTAATTCCCGAATTTTAAAATAATTGTATAAGTTACAACCAAATATATTTTTAGCGTAGCTTGACATATGGTCAAATCGTCTGAGGTTGTATATAAAGCGGATAACGTTGTTAAAGGCTACCGTAAGATTTTCTTTGGAAACAGCACTATGGCCACAAAAAATTTCACACCCATAGGTTAAGTTCGGCATTATGAGTGACTTGGCCAATCTTAGCCTAACTTGTAGGGGTGTAAAATCTTTAGGCAGCCATATATTTTACCTATTGCCAATTGAATATGGTAGTCTCAACTAAGCGTATTGTTGAACCAAATACCTAAGTTTTTAGCTGTATTAGTATGTCGGAAAATAGCTTAAATCAAGTTCGTGTTTATAAATGACTAAGCACTTCGATTTTTTCGGATTAAGATGACGGTCGGACTGATGGTCGCAATTTAGTTTATGGGCATAATAGTGGGGATTATGTTATAGTGAGCAGAAACAGCCGGATGCGGATTTGTAATAAATCCCAGACTAAGGCAAGAAGTCTTATGTTTCCAAGACATTAGCGAACGCATTGTAACAATCCGCATCAAGGCCAAATTCGCCAACATAAGCCTTATATGCGCTCACGCCCCAACGGAGTAAAAAGATGATATCGCCAAGGACTGCTCTTATGAGCTCCTTGGCAAAACCTATGAGCGACTACCGAAGTACGATGTTACAATCGTGCTGCGGAAGCTAGGAAGAGAAGATATCTTTAGCAGTTTTGTCGGAAAACATTACCAGACGTGTAGTCGTGTAGGCTCGGCAGGCTAATTGCCTTCGCTGTAGAACGAAATTCCACTTTAGCCATTACACGGTTTGCTCACCTCGATATCTATAAGGGGACAGGGCGGTCTCCAGATCAACGAACGGTCAACCAAATTGATCACAAAGAGATAGACAAGAGGCACGCATCCAGTATTTTGGATATCCAAACATTCCGAGGAGTTAACACCGACACGCACCACTACCTTGTCGCTGCCAAGGTTAGAATGCAGATATCCACCATGCCACAACAATCCAGAAATACTGTAAAAATATTTAATGTCAAAAGACTGCAATCGCAAGAGACCGCCAAGACCTTCGCGCCACGCGTATCCCTAAACCTCTTGATGAACACCATACCACCATCATCGAATGTCAAATAACAATGGCAACGATGCCAACAAGCCATTAGATCAGCCGCAACTGGTGTGCTAGGTTTCTCGCGCCAACCAGCAAGAAAACCCTGTTTTATGAGGAATGCCGACGGATGCTCTCAGCCAAGAACGAGGCCTACAAGGCTAAGCTGCAGGTAAAGACGAGAGCTGCCGTTGAGCTCTATAGGCGGAGAAGATGGGACAAACACCGGCTTTTCAGAAAGAAGAAAAATGAGCAAGAAAAGTGCGCGATCGAGGATATAGAGAGGTGCCACTCCAGGAACGACGTTCGCAAATTTTACCAAAGTGTAAAATGTCAAAGCCAAGGATACAAGGCTCAAAGAGAATCCTGTCGAGATGAACAAGGAAATATCGTAGTTGAGAGACAGTCGATGCTGAGAATATGGAAGAACCACTTCTGCAGACTATTTAAAGGGGATGACGAACAACATCCAGCTGTCAGGCAGAACAAGCCATTCACTATTGGCAACGACAGCGTAAACTGCCAACCACCCGACCTGTGTGAAATGAGGATAGCAATTTCGAAAATGAAGCTAAATAAGGCTGCCTGAAATGACAGCCTTCCCGCCGGGCTTTAAAGAGCCGGCGGAAGTGACTTGGTAGGTAACATCTACCAACTCATAAGCCAGCCAAATCTGGTCAGAAGAAGTATGCCTAAAGAATGGAACCTCAGCATCGTTTGCCCGATCCACAAAAAAGGAGAACCTCTAAACCTCGCCAACTATAGAGACATAAGTATGCTCAACATCGCCTAGAAATCCTATCTGCCGTAATATGTGAACGCCTGAAACCGTTTACCAGCAACCGAATCGGCCCTTATCAGTGTGGTTTTTGACCAGAAAATTCCACAACCGATCAAATTTTGACACTTCGGCAGATCCTGGAAAAAACCCAAGAAGTCAAAATCGATACCCACCAACTATTCATCGAGTTCAAACCCGCATACGACAGCATTTATAGAGATGAACTATACAGAGCTATGCCTAGTTTTGGTATAAAGCCCAAACTCGTGCATTTGTGTAGGGTCGGAAACGACCTCACCGACAAAATCGATACCAAAAAAGGACTTAGGCATGGCGATGCGCTATCACGTGACTTCTTCAATCTGATTCCTGAGAGGATTTTGCAAAACTCACAAGCCAACACCAGAGGCACAATTTTTCAAAAACCTGTACAACTACTAACATACGCCGACGATCTTGGCATCATTGGTAGGACCCAACGTGATGTCATAGCCACGTTTGCTAGTATAGATACGGAAGCGGTAAAAATGGGTTCAGCAGTAAATGAGGGCAAGACGAAGTATATTCTGTCAACATGAAAGAACACACAACATCGACGAATTGGACAGAACGTCACCATTAACAGATATAACTTTGATGTAGCACGGGACTTTATCTATCTCGGATCCGCTATTAACTCTGACAACAACATCTCGTCAGAAATTTAACGAAGAATTACTCTTGCCAACCGCTGTTTCTTCGATCTAAGATCGCAATTCAGTAGTAAAGCCCTCACTCGAACTACTAAGGAGATGTTTTATAAGACCCTGGTCATACCAGTCCTGCTCTACGGCGCTGAAGCATGGACCGTCTCAAAGGCGCATGAAGAAATCCTTAGTCGATTTGAGAGGAAAACTCCTCCAAAAATCTTTGGTCCCGTTTGCGTTGATGGGCTATGGAGACGAAGATTCAACCAAGAGTAAAAAGTCCAGCACAAATATGCGCAAACGAAGTTCAGCAACCAACAGATTCAAAGCTATCGGCGAACTTAAAATAGAAACAAGTATGTGTCTCACAAATACGACGAACTATTTCAACTATATCCTAAAGAAGACGGAGAATTGGAATCGAAAGCTACAGTCCAATAGGGGGTAATGTTAGATAAAGCCACACATTGATCAAAATGAAATAGCTGACCTTTAAACGAAAGAAACCGAATTGCGCATTTGGAAGCTGATTTAAAAAAATATAAGTTGCAGAAAAAATTTAAGAGTCCTGATC
Organism: Rhingia rostrata; assembly: GCA_949824845.1. NCBI lineage: Eukaryota > Metazoa > Arthropoda > Insecta > Diptera > Syrphidae > Rhingia > Rhingia rostrata. The sequence goes on from CATKWC010000493.1 coordinate 77,367, forward strand.
GCCGCGATACAAATAAAGATATGAATAGCCATCAGTATTTGAAAATGATAAAATACCTAAATTTAATGGCAACCCGCAGGATTGACCTCTGTTCAGTAGCGAGTATATCCGTATATCGCAAAACAAATTAAAATTAATTAAAATTCGAAATAAGACGTAGGGGAAAGATACACAGAAATTGTGCTGTCTCAACTGCAAATCTTTAAATGTATGCAAACAATTCCTAGAGACGAGCATTGATAACCTATGGCAACACGTTAATAAATTGTCCCTATATTTTGCATGCTTGAAAAAAAATCAGCACACCAGATTATGTCGAAAGAAGAACTTGCGATAGTGCAATAAAACCATCCAGCCCTACAACAACACCAGCTTCCGAAATATGTACTACAAATATCACTGCAAGTTACTTCCATACCACAGTGATGACAAGCGTTTGTTCCAATGAAAGTACTGCCACCAAAACCATGACGAGATTAAGAATTTTGTAAGGCTTAAAAACAATTCAGTTATACTAAACACGTTCGCTCTTCTAGATCCAGGAGCAACACTAACATTGATAAGTGAAGTTGGAGCAGATAAACTACAAATGAATGGTACTCATTTACCATTACTAATTCGGTGGGTCGATTGCAATTTAGCAACCGACGAAAATTCAAGATTTAGTTCAGTTTACATTTCTGGAACATACAGCAATGCAAGCACTTATTTAGTTCAGGATGTAAGAACAGTGAAACACCTACTACTATACCGTCTGTCAGTGAACAGGAAGAAACTAATCGAAAAGTGGCCGTACTTGAACAACGTTGATTTTGAAAGCTACAAAAATGTGCAACCAACGATTTAAATTGGCGAAAACAATGGATTGCTTACTGATACGAGTCAGTTGCTACACAAAAAGTATAGTACTCCTATCGCTGGCAGGCCCTAAGAAGAGTTAAGTCAATAATGTGCATTACATGACGAAGTATGATGACGATCTCTGCCAAAGTGTGAAGTCGTTGTTTCAGTTAGATGATGCCCTGACTAAAAGGGGAAGTGAACCACAAACGATCCAGAGAAGATGAAAGAGCTTTGGACATTATGAAAGTGACCACGACAAAAATAGACGACAGAAGATGACAGACTGGATTGCTGTGGAAACGTGGCGATATTAAACTTCCTGACAGCAAGTTTGCAGCTTTTCAAGGACTGTAAGTACCTTTTGGAAAGAAAACTCGAAAAAATCCTGAGTTAAAAACGATGGTGACCTCATTGACGATTATCTGGAAAGAAATACCTTGTAAATACTATCGAAGAGGATCTGAGAGGTGACAAACCATCATGATACTTATCTCAATTTCCCGTCATCAGTCTATAGAAAAGTAAAAAGAAAAGAATTGTTTTTGATGCTGCTGCGAAAACAAATGGAGTTGAACTGAAAGATGAGCTGTTTCAAGGACCTGACTTGCTTCAATCGCTACCAGACTTGCTTTTTAAATTTCAAAAAGGCGCAGTGGGGTTCACAGGAGACATAAAAGACTGGGACGACGAACTAACCCATGAATTGGAGCCTATGTGGAGGAATTGGTTCAACGATTCAAAAAAGATTTCGACAGTCAAAATTCCTCGATGCTATTCTCCGCTGTTTAAAGTAGCACCATATCTTCGCGGATGCGGGTGATTCCGTATATGCAGCTGTGGCCTATGTAAGATTTATTATTAATAGTTTTACGTATGTTTCTTGTGTTGCAAGAAAAGATAAAGTCTTACCAATGATGACGATACCATAGGCTGAATTGCATGCAGCTTTCTTGGGCAGTCGCCACGCAAAGGTAATAAAATTACATGACAGATGCTTTGTTAAAATTAAATTTTGGGCAGACTGGGCGACAGTCTATCATTCGATAAATTCAGAGACAAAGCGATTTAAACTATTCGTTGCTAATCGACTGAGTGAAATTTCGGAATTAGCAAATGTTAGTCACATACATTTTCGTGTAATGATCTTTCAACGTGGCCAAGAAGAAAAGATAGCAATTCCACTGATACCGACAGTGAAGCTGAAGGAAATGAATTTGCTGCAATTATTTCAGAGTCAGAGAAATACAAATTTCCTAAGGTGAATAAAAATTCGTCTCGACGACGAAGGCATCATTCGACTTAAAGGGCGCATATCGAAATTGATAGATGATGTGTGCCTAAAAACTCCAAGAGTTCTTCGATTGAAAAGATACGGACAACTTCTTATTCAATACTATACTACATTGCAAATAAACAGAGTGTTGAACGAGCTGAAGCAGAGATACTGGATTCTAAAGGAGAAACCAACACAACGATGGATAACCTTGAAAAAAATACATGTAAGATAAGAAGATCAAAACCAGAACAAACTATTATGGGACAGCTGCCTCCGGTAAGACTTTTATCCGGTAACCCTACACTTATATTTACAGGCGTTGATTATTTTGGTCCCATGATATTTAGAGTTGCAAGGCGTCTTGTGAAGAAATACTTATTGAGATTGCATTTATCATGACTGCAGACTCTTGTATCATGGCACTAAAGCGGTTCATATCTAGACGAGGATGTTCCATTACGATATTTTCCGATAATGGTACCAATCTGAGGGGAGCCGGTTCTGAGGTCAAACAATGTCTGAAGCAGTTGGAACAAGATTGCATTAGAGGTACTATGAAAAAATCGTATCAACTGGAAATTCTATCTCCTGCATCCCCGCACATGGGAGGATGCTGGAAAAGGGTTGTCAGTTCTGTTAAAACAGCTTTGCATATATTTCTAAGAGAAGCCCACCCATCTGACGAGACACAAAGAACATTACTGGCTGAAGTGGAGCAGATTAGTAGCTTGAGGCCTTTAGTAAATTGCGATAGATACCACCCAGTCGAACCCGAGGCTCTTACAGATCATCAGCGTCTGCACTAAATGACTTCGATGATATAGACCCTATCCTTCGATAATAGGGCGGATGTCGCAAAGATTAGCTGATAATTTTTGGAGCCGTTGGAGAAATATCGATTGAAAAGATACGGACAACTTCTTATTCAATACTATACTACATTGCAAATAAACAGAGTGTTGAACGAGCTGAAGCAGAGATACTGGATTCTAAAGGAGAAACCAACACAACGATGGATAACCTTGAAAAAAATACATGTAAGATAAGAAGATCAAAACCAGAACAAACTATTATGGGACAGCTGCCTCCGGTAAGACTTTTATCCGGTAACCCTACACTTATATTTACAGGCGTTGATTATTTTGGTCCCATGATATTTAGAGTTGCAAGGCGTCTTGTGAAGAAATACTTATTGAGATTGCATTTATCATGACTGCAGACTCTTGTATCATGGCACTAAAGCGGTTCATATCTAGACGAGGATGTTCCATTACGATATTTTCCGATAATGGTACCAATCTGAGGGGAGCCGGTTCTGAGGTCAAACAATGTCTGAAGCAGTTGGAACAAGATTGCATTAGAGGTACTATGAAAAGATCGTATCAACTGGAAATTCTATCTCCTGCATCCCCGCACATGGGAGGATGCTGGAAAAGGGTTGTCAGTTCTGTTAAAACAGCTTTGCATATATTTCTAAGAGAAGCCCACCCATCTGACGAGACACAAAGAACATTACTGGCTGAAGTGGAGCAGATTAGTAGCTTGAGGCCTTTAGTAAATTGCGATAGATACCACCCAGTCGAACCCGAGGCTCTTACAGATTATCAGCGTCTGCACTAAATGACTTCGATGATATAGACCCTATCCTTCGATAATAGGGCGGATGTCGCAAAGATTAGCTGATAATTTTTGGAGCCGTTGGAGAAATAATTTTTGCAAGCTTTACACCAGCGAAATAAATGGAAGATACCGATTAACTGAAGAGTAAGAGTGGGGGATGTCGCTCTTCCGTTTATTGAGAATTGACATAGAGGTAATTGGCTGAAAGGAGTTATCAAAGAAGTATATCCTGGTCCAGATACGCGTAGTTCGCTTAGTCAAAGCAACAATATCAGCTGGAACTTATAAAGGTCCGATCGTTAAAGTTTGTATCATCGACTTGGATAATGGTAATCTATACCCTATCGCATAGGGGTAAGTAAGTTATGATACACAGTTTGTAACATAGAGAAATAATTTAGCTAGATATACCTCAATGTATATGGATCAACACAGAATCGCCAGCTGATTCGATCTAGCCATGTCTGTCTGTCCCTCCGTCTGTCCGTCTGTGCGTCATCGATTTTTGTGCCTTAAATTTAGCGCTAGAAATTTGGTCTATAGACTCCCTATCCGACACAGAACAAGTGTTAATTTTTTTTAAAATCCACCCACCGCCACGCGCACTTGTGAAATGGTAAGGAATTTTGTAAACGTTTGTGAACAAGATATTTAGATAATCCAATTATCTATATCTCATCTATTCAAAGTATATCTTTTGATGCAAAATCATTGGCTTGGGTAACATCAACATTTCGTTTATACATCATTTCAACCTACGCCCACATTTTGGAGGCGTTTTTATACTAAAAGCATTTGTTTTCTCTACCACATAGCATTACCAAGCGAAAAACATTGTTCTTTCGAAAGGTGCCCAACGTTGTACTGATGCATGGTTCCTTGCGTCCTTCGTTTTGGTCCTTTACAGGCGGCGCATGTTATGCATTTGCGGCACCACTTGTCGATGTCTTCTCTTGCAGACAGCCAGTAGAATCGCTCCCTCACTTTGCCTAAAGACTTATTGATTCCCAAAGGTCCTCCCGATACTCCACCATGTAGCTCCCGTACTACACAGTTGACCATGGACCGTGGAACGACAAGCTGTGATACAATGGACCTCTTCGTCGGAGGACTCCCATTTTCTTCTCAAGACACCATCCTGGACGTGAACAGATCCCCATTGTGCCCTAATCGCCTTCAGAGTTTGACTAGGATCCAAATTTTTTTGCGAATCTGGTTTCTCCATGTGTTCCCTCCAGGTAAGAATCGGGTCAATGTCAAGGTCTTCCATCTGCGCTTCTCTGATCTATTCAGTCGTCCAACAGATGTTGGGCTCGGCTCTTGCTCGCAGGGTGGTGATGAGTTCCTTTTCTTCTTGGCAAGGGAGACCTCTTAACCAATTCACTGCCATGCCCTTTGGATTGTGTAATGCAGCTCAAAGGATGTGTCGGCTAATGGATAAAGTTATCCCCGTAGCGCTGCGTGAATGCATGGTTGTTTATCTCGACGATCTCCTAAGAATTTCCCCTGCTTTTGACCAATACATTGAATGTTTATTTAACGCTGATTTGACAATCAATGTAGCGGCGATTCAAGATTTTCCTAAACCTGTAACTGAAAAACAGGCGCGGAGATCCTTAGGCCTTTGCGAGTGGTACAGGTGTTTTATAAGGAGTTTTGCATCACTGGCAGTATCCTTGACCGATACTCTTAAAAAATCAAACAGTTTTTAATGACTCCGGAAGTGTTAAACAACCTCAACTTTTCCGAACATATTATAATTCAATGCGATGCATCTCCGAATGTTATCGGTGGCGTTTTATTTCAACATGATAGCGGGGAAAATGAAGAGCCTATTGCTTTCTTAATCGGCAAAGCTTAAATCGGCACAAATGAAATATAGCGTCACCGAGCAAGAGTGCTCCGCAGCAGTCAAGGCAGTAGCCAAGTTTAGACCTTATGTTGAAGGGACCACCTTCACAATAATCACAGACCATGCTAGCCTGAAATGGTTTATGGAGCTCAAAGACTTAAGCGGTAAACTGGCGCGCTGGTCTTTAAAACTGCAGGCGTTCACTTTAAACATTGAACATCGCAAAGACTCGCAAATTATTACTCCCGATGTCCTGTTACGAGTACATCTCGAAGCAATTTTGGCCATGACAATGATTCTTTTTTATTGGATTTGAATTCTGCTGAATTCAAGTCTAAAGAGTATTTCGATCTTATAAATACAATCGCCAAAATCAAAATACACTACGAGATCTTAAAGTGCAAAATGAATTGGTATATAATCGAATGTTTCCGGTAGATGGACATTTAATATCCAATGAACATCAGTGGAAAAAGTGGATACCAAAAGCTTTGACTGGGCTTAGCAGTAAATTAGGGCAAGACGAAGTATATGCTGTCAACACGAAAGGACACACAACATCGACGAATTGGACAGAACGTAACCATTGACAGATATAACTTTGAGGTAGTACGGGACTTTATCTATCTCGGTTCCGCTATTAACTCTGACAACAACATCTCGTCAGAAATTAAACGAAGAATTACTCTTGCCAACCGCTGTTTCTTCGAGGTAAGAAGGCAATTCAGTAGTAAGTCCCTCACTCGAACTACTAAGTAGATCTTTTATAAGACCCTGATCATCCCAGTCATGCTCTACGGCGCTGAAGCATGAACCGTATCAAAATCGGATGAAGAAATCCTTGGTCGATTTGAGAGGAAAATTCTTCGAAAAATCTTCGGTCCCGTTTGCGTTGATGGGCTTAGGAGACGAAGATTCAGCCAAGAGCTATACGAGCTGTACAGCGACATGCCACTGGTCAAAAAACTCCGCATTGGACGTTTAAGATGGCTAGGACATGTAGAACGAATGGACACCAATACTCCGGCACGCAGAGTCTTCGATTCCCAGCCAGACGTCGGACGCAGTAGAGGAAGACCTCGCCTTAAGTGGCGCGCACAAGTAGAAACCGACCTCAACCAACTTGGAGTGCGCAACTGGAGGCAGTTCGAGTGCACTTTTACTGGCCAAATATGACCGTTCAAATTCGAAACTTTATTAGTTGTTGCGAGGACTGCAAAATGAATGAAGCAGCTAATCAAATTCTTAGACCACCGATGGGTGCAAAAGAGGAAATAGATAGACATTTTCAAAAAATCTATATAGACATTTTGGGACCTATTTATTTTTGTGGTACTGGATGAGTTCTCGATGTTTGTGTTCTTAAAAGCGATGCCTGTTGCAACGTAATAGAGTTTCTTGAGAAGGAAGTGTTTTTTGAACGCGTTAATAGATCGGTGTTATCAGCAATACGGACGTAGATTAAGTCAGACCATACAGAATGGGATTCCCACCTATCAGAATTACAACAAGCGTTGTGCACATCAACTCACTAATCTACTGGCATGACCCCATACTATGTAATTTTTTGTAACAATATAATTGGTCACGCTGAAATCGACAATATCGCTAGAAATGTGAATGCGTTAAGAGACAATGAGTTAGAGTTCTTAACAACATCAAGTCGCCTACTCTTAATTCATAATAAGGTTAGAAATTTAGCTTTTCAGCGGAATGAAAAATCATATATCTTGAGATGCGATGTATGACATTTTAAGCCAGAAGACCAAGTCTCCAGAAAAAATGTTGATCAATGAACAGCAATGAAAACAATAAGATAAGTAGCAAATTATCTCCGAAATTCGTAAAAGTTTATATTTTGAGAAATTAGGAAACTCAATGTACGATATGGAGATACTAATGGTAATTGTAAACGAGTTTATCATAATAAAGTTATTCGGGGGTGATTGACTTATATAGAAATAAATTGAAGTTTAGGTCAGGGATCGTGGATCAATCGATATTTATTTTTGAAATATTTTTATGCCGATCGTTTTTTGTGTCCTTAATATAACAGCTTACCGTCAAATACCCGACTTTGTAGCGGATACCTTGAAAATATTTTTTATTTATTTTTGATAATTTTCAAATAAAATACATATTATTGCGAAATGTTTTTCCTAAAATATCACATGAACTCATAAAAGATGGCAATACCATCTTTATGATGCACAAAGTAAAACCCTCCACATGCAAAAATGGAAACTTACCATACTTTCACAATAAACATTCGCACCAACCGGTACAGCGTACAGTGCTTGACATTTCTTTTCTTTCGCCTGTTCGATTACATTTAACCAAAGATTATGAAGTCTATACAGATGACGCATTGAGAACAAAAAACAGAAACGTTTGCTCATGAGCTTCGTGGTACGCGCGGGCGGTGTGCAGTGTGTGCACACAAATTGCAATCTTAACGAAAGAAACCAGTTTCGATGAAGAGAGATCGTTTCGTGTGGTGGTGATTGCTGTGTGAGATGAAGGTGAATGTATGTTTTATTTTTATCCCTTGTCACACAGATGTTGCACTGCAAACGAAAAATTGGTCTATGCCTGGTCGTGCTGGATTATTATTTTTTTAACTTTCTTTTACAAAGAGAAAAGATTTGTTTTCGTAAAAATTTTGGATCTTGAGATTTGGATTAATTCTAACATTACGATGATAGAGGAACCCAAAAAAATGTTTTTTTTAAATTCCGTCCGTCTGTCCCTAATGGCATCTCCAGCCAAAACGGCTTGACCGATTTTCTTCAGACCTCGTAGCCATTTAGTCAAATTATATAAAGGTAATCTCAATTTCCTCGAAAACGGCTCTTAGGATTTTGATTAAACTATATATGTATACCTATACTTGATGTTTCCTCAGGTTCTTTTTTGTAAATTTATAGCATCACTAAAAAATATATAAATAGTTTTCAGTAAAAGATATACATTTGTAAATCATATCTCTGTGCGAATAATGTAAATTGTCCAAAACTTCATACCTACCCAGTTCTTTTCGACAAAATCCATACAACGGATTTTTTAATGTATACCAAAATTGTCAGTTTTTCGCAAAATATTTGGTCAAATTGAACATCTGTGTTACTATAATTGTTTGTAACAATTCCAAATAATTAGTTTTAGACCAAATAGTTCTGAACGTGTATGAGAAGGCTACAATCCGCTGTGAGGATTGTTTAATACCCTATCCCATTCCATCCTAAAAATGAATATCCCAAAAGTGTGAGCTTTATGGGGATGGAATATAGAAAATTGCAACGTCACAACATATTGTTCAGCCAGATTATTAAAATCTTTCATGGTTCTTCAAAAAACAAAATTTTTCTTTGTATATGCTTTGCATACCCCCAAAAAGTGGGCCTGGGTAGCAATGACCTATGGACGAAATTTTTATATTAATATTACTAATGATTTTACATTTTGAAATATTTAAAAATTTGACCAAAAATAACGTTTTTCTAAAAGTGGGCGTGGCAGTAGGCGGATTTTTATTAATTGTTCGAACAACACGTACGAGGATCGCATATATCTAACAATTTTTATTATCCTAGCTCAAAATTTAATGCCTAAAAACCGGTGACCTACATACAAACGGACGGATGGACGGACAGCCAGACAGACAGACAGACATGGCTTCATCGGCTCAGCTAGCGATACTGACTCGATCCATATAATTTGAGGTTTGAATATGGGTGGGTATCTTGCTGCCCCCTGCAACCCCCACTTGGACTCGCTATTGGATTTGGGTTGCGTGCGCGTTTGGATGTATGTAAACTAAGAATATGTACATCCGACCACGAAAGCAATCCAAATCTAATCGTGAGCCCAAGCAGGGGGGTTGCAGGGGGCAGCAAGACACCCACCCATATTCAAACTTTGCAGTATGCCCCACACAGGTATTTAACTTCACATATTTTAGCAATGTAAAATAAGACCGAACAATTTTTTGATTTGCAAACTCAAAATATGGTTTGTCTTTGGTTACCCCTAAATCAGCAAAGCATTTTCGGTTGGAAGATCCCTGATCGCACACTAGGGCCTTAACTGAAATACCAAAACTACTTAATAAAGCGATATTTTCCTTAACTATTCCGCAAAGAATTTTAGACGTTAAGCCTTTTTCAGATACGATGTAGTTCAATACAGTACCCCATTTAGAAAACACGGAACTAAGCATGAACACACAAACCTGCTTTGCAATTTTGTTAGTTATTTTAATTCCATTTGCCTCATAACCATCAATTAAATCTAAATGCCGATTATATCTTAATTCCTTTCTTAGTGACATTTCATCCATTAAGAGTACTATTTGATTGTCTTTCTTTTCGTTAAGATCAAAAAGCATTTGTTTAATAGACTCAAAAGCATTGTTTTGAAGCCCAGGTTGAAGAAATTTGATTGGAGACCAACGATTGACCGTGCTTATATGAGGCAAATTTAAGTGCAGCTTGTTTCTTAAAAAAGCATACGTGGACTGGGACATGTAAAAAATATTTTGCGCTAAATATTTTGCATCATTAGAATACTTATTGTTCGTGGTTCCTAACAGAAGCTTGCAGAATGTTTTTGACTCTTTGCTTATAGCGTCCAAGGAATCAATTGACGTTTCTAATATTTTTGTTGGATTCGTTTTAATTTTTTTTGTTTAAAAGAATTATTTTTCATGTTTTTTAACATTTTTTTTAAACGATTATTTCTGTTCAATAACATCATAATTTTCTTTCTATAAGAATGGACCAGCTTTACATTTTTTCGCAATTGCTGCAGAGTACATCATCATTACGTGTCCTCTTAGCGGGGCAATCATATTCTGAAAAATCATCAAATTCAAATTCTTGACAATCATTATCCAAATTCAAGGAACGGCTTCTGATTTTAAAAAGTGCTTGCCAATATATGTGCTGCAAAAATGATTTTGGCAAATGAAAAATTTTTTTTCATAGTCTTTTAAATCAATTTTGCATTTTTCGCGCCAAATTTGACCTATAATCTTATCGGCACTAGGAAAGCCAAACAACCTTAAATGTTGATAGTGTCGTTTTGATTTTTCACAGACACAGCATTGAACGCCAGAGGGCAAACTATTTTTTTTAATTTGTTCGCTTTCGCTCATCTTGATCGCATGTATTCGCAAAGACGGTAAAACACCGAATAAATATAAAATATGCATTCACGTTCACCTCACACAGCAGCCAGCAGTCAGCGACAGCACACACACACATCCCCACGACACGAGATTATTTTTATCGAAACTTAACTAAAGAGATGAGCGCATCTTTCGTTGTGCTTTCGTTGGCTCTCTTGAGAAATCATTATTAAAGAGAGCGGGATGTACCAGTACGACCCGCCATAGAACAATTTTTCTTATGCGTCATCTGTATAGACTTCATAATCTTTGATTTAACGTAAGAAATTCTCTTACGTTCGAATCGAACGCAAGAATTTTTTTTTTAATATGTTAACTAAACTAACTAACTAACTAAAGCTTAAATCGGTGTGTACGATTGTTTAAATTTGTGCAAACACCCAAGTAAATTATGTTTCTCTTCCTTTAGTGCAAGTCTTGTAGATATTTTATACATAAGTATACTCTGCAGCCAATTATTCATTGAATTTTCGGCCAATAAGTGATTGTAAACCATCCTTAGAGGTATGTACATGCTGGGATTCGACAATTATTTAAAGTGATTCCTATCTCGTATGTAGGCATATTTCGTCATTTTTGTAAGATGCGAGTGATTATTTTTGGCGAAAGCACGAAACCACGTAGTTCAATATTTAACCTATAAAGAGACTGATTCCATCGAGTGTGTTTAGAAGTCACTCGTGCATATATATATTTATATATTTTTATATATAGATATATATAAATGTTCGATCGGTCATAATTATATACGAGATCAGACGTGTCGTCGACACAAGACCATACTGTCGAATCAACAAAATTAAACATAACAGATCCAGACAATTCGAAAAGTCTACCCAGACGTCTAAAACCTATCCCAGGCATTCCATAATTTTCCCCCAGTATTATTAAAGACATAAAAAAAAATAAATTTGTGGCGCAACAGGCTCGTTAGTACCCAGGGCCTAGCTTTCTCACAACCTTTCATGTGTGCGTGTGTACTTCTTAGCACGATGGCGGGACCTCCTGTTTTATGCCGAATCCGAACGGCTAAGTTGAGATAAGCTTTTCATGACAATTGATACTACTCGGATGATTTGTCAGATCATCACGAGAGGAGGGCCAGTGAAAAATCATTAAGGTATTGCTACGGCTGGGAATCGAACCTAGACCTCCTTCACGGCAGTTCATCGCACTAACCATCGCGCCACTGAGACCGTCATATTATTAAAGACATACAAAAAATGTTAAATAATTATATGAACAAAAAAAAGTATAACCTAATTAGTAAATGCAATACATGTAAATAAGTATCTATGTATAAATAAATGTATACACAAAACATGGTAAGAAAAAGTTAACCAAAAAAAATAAATAATATAGACTCGATTCCATAATTTATTACTAGAGTACATAACCCAACAATCTACACCATGCTTCATGTGCGCACACCACGTCTGCAGTCGATACAAAATTTATGGTGATATTCAAACTTAATGAAGACGATCAAACATAAAACAAAGCAAATTTTTTTTTGGCTTTTTGGTTTACATTCATAAGCAATATTTTATATCACAATACATTCACAAACTACAATTATAGAACCTAATTATGAGTCTTAAATTTTACATTTTTATTACATAAACTACTTAAATTGTCTAAGTTATCTATACATACAATTCAAAATTAAGTAACTTCATTGATAAATACTAAAACTTTATCATAAAACCCCACTTGAATACCTATAATACACCTAACCTAAGTAATTATATCGTGGAATGAATGAATGCGAAAACACTTGTCTAATTTATGTTAAACAATAATTTATTTAAACACACTCTTATTTCTAGAATTATATTATTTACCAAACGGTTTGTCGTTTAACAATTCAATTACTTATTTGAAATCAAAAACCAACGAATAAATTCGCGCACTATTATCACTTTCCGAAATTCACTTAGGTAATTCACTCAAGCAACACTATTCAAATCACGTTCAGGTCATAATTTAGACTAACTCGCTGGTTGTCGCTTAATCTTTTTTTACACCATTCCACACACAGAGTCCAAAAGAGAAGGCATATTCCCGGAGATTCCAGCAGTTTCTTCATTGCTCGAGAAGTGGTTTTGACAGATACCACTATTCCCGTTATTAAATCCAGTGGCTGCATCCAGTACCTCAAATTAACACTAAATGGATCTGTGCGATTTTCACACATTAGGGTTGGTTCGTACAGTGCAATCGTAAGTTATAAAAATATCTCCTAATATCAGTATATTCTCAATATATAAATCAAAAATGAATGTTCCCATCCTCTAATTGTAAAGTTTTTAATTTTTTGGAGTTGCTTGGAATAAATTTGTTACATAAAACTATAAAATGACACTCTCTTTCATTATGTGGTTAACATTATCTTGATTGGCAAAATGGGGTGATGAGAGTAAGCTGAAAGTGATGGTCAAAGAAGTGTGACCATCTGCGTAGAAAGTGATAGGGACTATTGATAACATACCGGCTGCAATAGTCAAGGTGACATTAATGAACTTAGCCATTAGTGTTAGGGAGGGTATGCCTAAGAGAACATAACAGCGACGTTTTCTTTCTCTGCTTTCAATATCACTTGTAAAGTGATCTCAGTCGCTTTTAACGGCAAGGGCAAGCAAAGTGCAGGCACTTTTTTTTTTTGCACGTAACTATTTTTATTTGATTAAGGTGAATGAGTAGTAAAAAGATCCCACCCCTCCGATGAGCTGTCACCATCCAATGACAAGCGTTCCGTTCTGGTACAGGGTACAAAACACTCTTTCACCCGCACCTTACAAATATGGCGCCCAACAACGTGGAGCAACGTGGTCAGTTTAGATAATTACAATTTATGAGACGGAGACGTCCAGGGTCTTAATTTGTAATTATCAATTGCGACAAAAAGTTAAGCAGCTTCATACCATCTTTTCAAATCGTTGCGATTGCAGATTAGTTTTGTTCTCCACTCAGCTGCAAATATATCGGAAACAAATCAAACAAACCACAAAATTTACCCTATTGTTAGACCCTTAATACTACTTAACTAGGAGTCCTACTGTATTCAGTACTCCAAGTTCATACAAGTAGTTGCACTAGTTAGAGTAGTTTAAGAGTGTTGACATTTCATTTGACATTGATTTTGCAGAAATTTAATCTATATGTCTTTATGCATCAAAAGTCTAATAGTTTCAATGGTGCACAGCTGCTGCTACAGAATTACCTACAGACATAAATAATGTTGATATGTAATTGCATGCACGGAATTTTATACAAACTTGTCGTTTTATATTTTTCCTACGCTTACACTTTAATCCACTCATTTTTAGTAAACAATCATCACCCGTAATGACCAATTTCTTCAATGAAATATTGACCTACAGTACAAATTAAAATAATTATCTCTTCTTTAACCAAACATGTGTACATTATTTTTCCTCTCACTCCAAATATGGAAAACAGCAAAACCAGAAGCAAAATAAAAACAACATCGACTTAAACAATTCTATCAGGTAACTCTGCTGTTCCAATCTCTTTAGGCAGAATGGAGCCCAATCGTCACTCTCCTCCTAATGACTACACAAATCTTTCGCACATTCTCAATCAGTCTCGCAATAACCAAAGTATGAATGAATCTCTCAATCATAGTATTGTGGCAAATTCCTTGAACACTGCAGGAAACGGTGCAGCAGTGAACGTAGTATTTACAACAGCTCCCGCTAATCTCGTAAATACTACAACAACTTCAATGCAAATGTCAAACCCAATAATGTCAACATTTCATGGGCCATCAAGCCATCGCGAACAGCCATATGCAGATTACCGTTTGACTCCGACGAGTCTCGAACGAAATGACAACGAGCGGAATCAAAATTTAAATAATAGTCCTTTCCATGGACATAGTAAAAGTGTTGTAAATGCAAGTCTAATGGATTTACAAAATTCACTTTTTCGCAATCTGTAGAGATCATTCAACAAAATGTTGAAAACAGTGTAAACCAAATTTTTACTCAAAATATTGCACAGAGTTTTTCATAATGCCCAGGAGCGTAACTCTATGCAAAATGACACCAGACTTCAGGCAGAACACGTTTCGATGAATTCTAGTAATTTGTCTGCCAGTTTGCATTTTACTAATACTAGACAGAGAGAAACTGCAAATGGATACACCTAAGAGCATATCAATCGAAGATTCGTACAGAAACATCACTACAATTGTCCTTGGACAAAAAATTTAAGAAACTTTCATCATTTATTGTCGGGATGAGCTCAAGACTGGTATTGGCAATATTTAATATGTAACCATAAAGTGATTGGCCTAAACAGTTCAAGAGCTACGAGAGCGACTATGAAATTCTTCGACGGATCATGAATCGACGACAAATGTCACATAAATCGTTTGATGAATTCTATTCATCAATGAGAGAGCCAATGCCAGACCAGGATCTTTACCGTATCGTTAGAGAAAACATTTCTACAAGACTAATACAGTTCATTTACCCTATGCATATTTCGCCAATAGATTAATTTAGATACGAGTGTAGACGAGCAGAGAAAATGCTATAGTAGCGATATAGTGCACAATCTCGCTTTGGTAATCCAAGGGCTGTGCACGAAAAGACTCTGCGAGTGTAGAACATTTTGATGAGTTTGCAGAAAACATTTCAGAGATACAGTCTAACAGCTATAATTCGAATGTCTCAGATAGTTCTTTGAAAGGTAATACAATTTCTTTCAATTGTGTGAAAACTGGACATATATTTGTACGTTGTCGTCAACCGATACGTTCTCTTTTCTGTTATCGATGCGGAACCGATAATTACACTGTTTTAGATTGCCCCAAGGAGTTCTCATTCGACTCAAACCAGCCCGGAATAAAGAAGCGTGATGCTTCAGCAAATACTGAATGCAACTTAAATGTAATACAAATCAGTTTCTAATGAATTTTCAAATGAAACTACCTCTAAGATTTTATCTGTCAATAAGAAAAAACCCAATACAAATTTTTCGTCCGGAAGTGACAATAAACTATCCAAAATACCAAATTATATAAATTCGCATGAGCAAAGGCTTTTTGAATACAATCAGATCAAAAATCGAATTTTTTATTTAAATGAATTAACGGTAAAAGGAAATAAGGTACGTCAACGATTTAAAAAAAAAGAAATATGTTCAAGAAGTTTAAAGATGCAACAATCTTTGAGGAAAATATAGAAAACCGTCCATATGCCAATATCAAAATTCAAGAATGTGAGTTCAAAGGACTGTTAGATAGTGACTCATCTATATCTTGTCTTGGACTTATATGTATGAAGGTGGTAAAGGAGCTAAACTTTCCAGTTGTAAGTTTTGTTCGTCAGTTAAGACAGCTGAAAGCAAGAATCTGATTGAAAGAAAGATTTCTATCTAGTTCCTAATATGTTTCAGCCATTATATCTTCACGTTGACTTTTTGTAGAAATTTAGAGTTGCTCCGCAAATTATCAGTGAAATGTTTACAGTTGCGAACAACATTGAAGCGTCCGAATGCGATTCATTAAAACCATAGCCATCTATGCATGATTGAAAGATTGAGCAGCAACAACAATTGAATTTTATTGTAGCTTCATTCCCATAAAGTAGATGTTACCCAAGGATTAGGGAAATCAAACCAAGAAGTACATATAATTGACACCAATGACGTTGCACAATTATAGCAGTGCTTGGTCCTGCTATTCAAAAAATGTTGGCGCATCTCGTGTTGTGCCATCCCATCAGGTTATGGGCCAAGGCAATTATAAAAATATAAATTACATTAAAGAAAACATATATTTTCAATCGGATTGCATCAGAAAAGTAATCATGTCGACAAGTAATACTATTCCTTCAATCGAAAAACTTACTGGCAGGGATAATTACACCACGTGGAAATTTGCCATGCGGGCTTATTTGGAACACGAGGAGCTAAGGACATGTGTTGTAGGTACCGAAACTGACTCGAAGAAAGTAACAAAGGCTTAGGCAAAAATAATTCTCGCCGTTGATCCCATGAACTATATGCATATACAAGATGCTGAAACCGCAAAGGACGCATCGGATTAATTGCAACAAGCATTCCAGGATTCCTGTTTGACTCGTAGGGTAAGTCTACTGAAAGCATTGATTACCACGAGGTTATCAAATTGTGCATCGGTTGAAGAGTATGTCAACAAAGTAATGACGACTGCGCACAAATTGAAATCGCTTAAATTCGAAGTTAAAGATAAATGGGTTGGTACGCTGCTTCTTGCTGGAACTGCCGGATGAATACAAGCCGATGATAATGTGGTTGGAGAGGTCCGGCGTTCCAATCACAGGAGACTCAATTAAAACCAAACTTCTTCAAGAAATTCCCACCGATAATTCTTCGAACAGAGAAACTGGTTCTGCGTCATCAACATTGGAATATTGGAATAAAAATCGTAGTTGTACGCAGAATCCAACTAACATGGAGAAGACTCGTTGTTTTAATTACAACACGTATGGATACATTAGTAGATTCTGTAAAAAGGAAAAAGGTAATAATTCATCACAACAAAATACACCACCGAAAACATTTCTCACTTGCTGTGCCGTTAATGCCTCTGATGTCCAGGCTTGGTATTTGGACTCATGTGCATCCACGCATATAATTTCTCATGCTGATTGGCTACATGGAGATGCCCGTCCCCTAAATTTCCAAAGCAAACAATGAAAAAATGAAAGCAGTTGCCATGGGTGAAGCGACCATTTACGTACAAGTCAATAATAAAACCGACAATATAACAGCAAGCGATGTGATTTGCATTCCAAATGTCTCAGCAAACTTGTTGTCTGTAAGTAAAATTGTGAAGCGAGGACACAAAGTGGAATTCACTTCTGAAGGATGCAAAAACAAAAGTGCCGATGGGAGCTCTTGGCAATAGCCACCGATGAGAACGAAATTTTTAAATTGGATTCTCCACAACAAAAGGCATTGATTTCCCGAAAAGATGGACAAGCAGAGTTATGGCATCGAAGCTTAGGTCACATGAGACACAAGGACGTGGAACTATTACGTAATGGATTAGCAACAGGATGTCAGTTTGATCAACCTAGCATAATGCCGTGCAAAAGTTGCATAAAAGGAAAACAACATCGAGAACCATTCAAGCACGTGGGTAAAAGAGCCGATCATGTACTGGACCTAGTCCAAACCGATTTATGTGGACCGATGGAAATAAAATCAATTGGAGGTGCCAGGTACTTTCTCACTCTTATCGATGATTGTTCAAAGAAAGTTTTTGTCTATTTTTTAAAAGAGAAAAGTGAAGTTTTTGAGACGATAAACACGTTTATCGCACTTGTAGAAACACAAAAGGAGCGGAAGTTAAAATCATTCAATCAGATAATGGTGGTGAGTATGTGAATTCAAAGCTAAAACATTTTTTGAGGATTTCAGGTCCCAGACACCAATTGACTGTTGCTTATACACCGCAACAAAATGGAGTCGCGGATCGATAAAACCGCACTATAGTTGAGAAAAGTCGAACTATGTTATTCGACGCTGGATTGTCTAAAGAGTATTGGGCCGAAGCAGCGGCATCAGCAGTTTATCTCATTAACCGGAAGCCGACAAACAATTCCCGGAATTTCACTCCAGAAGAAATGTGGAAGTCAAATGTTAGTAATCTCCCAATTTTTGGCTGCAAAGCGATGTCACATGTCCCAAAAGAGAAACGATTAAAATTGGACCCGAAATCCCGTCAATTACTCTTAACTGGTTATTGCGATGATACAAAAGGATACCGCCTTGTAGATCTGAAGACGAAGCAACTGGTCAGAGAAGCCGAGATGCTATCTTTTTTGAAAATGAAAAATCCGATAAAAACAACATCGACTTAAACAATTCTATCAGGTAACTCTGCTGTTCCAATCTCTTTAGGCAGAATGGAGCCCAATCGTCACTCTCCTCCTAATGACTACACAAATCTTTCGCACATTCTCAATCAGTCTCGCAATAACCAAAGTATGAATGAATCTCTCAATCATAGTATTGTGGCTGTTAGAGAGAATTAATCTTTGATAAGGAAAAAACTGAGATTTAGCTTAAAAACCTTTTATTTTAGCAGTAGAAAATACAAATTAAGTTTAATTTAGCGTGGTAACAACACGAGATCTTTCGAAGCGCGATGAGATTAGAGAGTGCGCCAAAAAAAAGCGATAAGCGCAAAGAGAAAAAACTGCATGTCAGACTGACATGAGTGAGATGACAACATTATAATGTGAATGCAATACGAGCATTGCCAGATGAATACTTTTTGCGTGAACATTCCGCCCGCCTCGTTACCTGGAAAAGGTAACGAAGTTAATTTCTATACAAAGTACGAATTCATTGAAATAACAATTCATTGATCAATAACTACTTGACAACTTAATTATACAAAATAATAAAGCAAAGTATGCGTGAAAGATTTTGACTTGATTACAAAAAAATAAATTAGTTTATGTTGAATGTTGAATTGGAAGTGGACATAGCTTGACCACTGGTCTTTTGAGAATGGAATTCTTAGTCTTTACTGTGACCACACGAGTCAGCCCATCACGACCTGGATGAAGCTCCAAGATGCGTTCAAGAAGCCATTTAGTAGGAGGATATCTTTCATCTACGATGAGAACTAATGAGTCTTTTTGTATTGGATCACTTACATGTTTCCATTTGCAGATAGATTGAAATCGTTGAATATATTCAGATGACCATCGAGTCCAAAAATTATCCAACATACGTCTAATATGTTGAAATCGAGAGAGTCTTGACACTGGAATCGTATCAGGAATCGATGGCTCAGGAATGGTATTCAAAGCTAATCCAATGAGGAAATGTCCCGGAGTAAGAGCATCGATTTTTTCTGGGTCATCCGATTGCGGACATAATGGCCGCTAGTTGAGAACAGCTTCAATTTGAACGAGCAGAGTTGAGAATTCCTCATAAGTGAGCATTGTTTCTCCGATGACACGTTTGAGGTGAAACTTAACGGATTTCACTCCAGCTTCCCACTTTCCTCCGAAGTGAGGCGATGAAGGTGGGTTAAATAACCATTGAGTTCCGTCGTTTGCTAGTAAACACGCCAAATTACCAATTTGTTGAGATGCGGATGAAAAAATTCTTCGAAGCTCGATGTCTGCTCCGATAAGATTTGTTCCACAGTCATTGTGCAGAGTCGCACAATGACCTCTACGACCAGTAAAACGTCACAATTTCTAAATGCACTGCCGATGTTGAGAAGCATACGAAAATTACAATATAGCCCTTGTATGTCTTAGCTGAGCGTCCTTTCCAAGACCTAAGTATAAATGGTCCAGCATAATCGACACCTGAGCTCAAGAACGGTCTTGCTGGATTAACCCTCGTCGAAGGAAGTTGGCCCATGAGTTGTTTTGCAGTGATACCCCGATGTCTTGCACAGCGTACGCATCGTAAAATAAAGGATCGTATTGGAGTTCTACCACCTAGTATCCAGTAGGTTCTACGAAGAAATACCATGGTAACTTGCGTTCCACCATGTAGCGTCTTCATGTGAGCGTGTCTTATGATGAGTTTTGTGAATGATGAATTCTTGGGTAATATGATAGGGTGTTTAGTGTCTGGATCCAAAAGAGCATTGCGTAAACGTCCGCCAACTCGAAGTAAGCCATAAGAATCTAGAAAAGGTATCAATTTGATTAATGGATTCTTGTTTGGAATATGATGACCCCTTGTTAACGTTGAGATTTCTGATGAGAAGGTGCTTTTTTGCACTGATCTTACCCAATAGAGACGAGCTTCTTCAAGTTCTTCTGTTGTTAATTTGCTTATTGAAGTTGCAAGATGGTCAGCTGAACGATCTGAGAGAATGTCGGAATCGTTGGAAGTCCATTTGAGAAGTTTGAATCCGCCCGCCGTGCAAAGGTTATCGAGTTGATGAGCTAACTGCTTAGCTTCTAATGGTGAGTCTGCTCCACCAAAACAGTCATCCACATAGGTTCCATGGTAAAGTACATTTGCTGCCATCGGGAATCGATGACCTTCATCAGTTGCTAATTGTTGAATGACCCTATTAGCGAGAAATGGAGCAGGGCCAAGACCATATGTTACTGTTGTTAGCTGATATTTGCTGACGGAATCCGGATTTAGAGTTGGTGACCATAAGATGCGTTGGAAATCCAAGTCTTCTTCATGGATTAAGATTTGCCTAAACATTTTTTCCATATCTGCAGAAAACACGTATGGAAATTGACGCCACCAAGTTATGACATCAGAGAGATCTTTCTGTAATTTCTGGCCAGTATGAAGTAGATCGTTTAGCGAAAGATCATTGCTTGTACGAGATGAGCCATTAAACACGACTCTTAATTTAGTAGAGGCACTAGATTCCTTGAGTACTCCATGATGAGGTAAGTAATAGACGATTTGAGGTTCTGTTACGTCATCCGGTACATAACGCATGTGTTCTAGATCCAGATATTGCTGCATAAAATCTGAGTAGAGCGATTTGAATTTGGAATCCGACGAAAGTTTTGTCATCATCCTAGATAACATTCGATAAGCAGCTGTTTGAGATGTTCCAATATCATTTGGAGGGGTCTTAAAGGGAAGACGAACGATATATCTTCCTGAGGAATTCCTTGAGTGAGTAGATAGAAAGTGATTTCCGCAATCTTCTTCCTCCTGAGAGAGCAACCTTGATGTAGATGGAATTTCTTCTTGAAGCCAAAATCGTTGAATGGCCTCGAGCAGATCATTGTCGGTTGAATACTGATTGATCTGCATTGGAGTAGTACTTGGCTGAGATTGAGAAAGTCCAGCGACTGGACCCGAGATTATCCAACCAAGACCCGTTCGCCTAGCAAATGGTGTTCCTGGAGGACCCTTTACGAGTTCTGGTTCGTTGAGTTGAGAGTAGAGATCAATTCCAATAACGAGATCTATTTGGCCTGGTTGTATATATGTTGGGTCAGCGAGAGTGAGTTCGTGGAGATGAGACCAATAACCTTGGTCTGATTCAAATGAAGGTAGATCAGCTCTAGGCTTCGGTATTATGTAAGCTGATACATCCCATTTG
Organism: Rhingia rostrata; assembly: GCA_949824845.1. NCBI lineage: Eukaryota > Metazoa > Arthropoda > Insecta > Diptera > Syrphidae > Rhingia > Rhingia rostrata. The sequence goes on from CATKWC010000493.1 coordinate 99,223, forward strand.
AGTCCTGAAGTGAAATGAGGCTTAAGCGTAAAGTTGACGAATCCTTTTGTAGTTCCAGATAATTGAGCACCAACTCCATAAAGTGTAATGCATGCCCGATGACGTTTGAGATGAAGTTGTTGTGTTGCTGACTCACTGATAATTGTTAGTTGAGAACCTGGATCGATAAGAGCACGAAATTCAAGTTCCAAACCTTCAGAGCATATTCGAATGAGAGCGGTTGCCAATAGAGTACGAACACGTTTTGTAAAACATTTCTGTATTGCTTGATGAGATAAGGCCAATGGAGACTCGGCACTAGCGATGTATCAGTATTCGATTTCGATGATGTTGATGCAGTGGACTGTGTTGAGTGAGTAGTCGATTGGGTTCTATGAATTGAGGTGTGATGATGTTTGTCATATAAGAGACACCGCTTTGATGAACGGCAAACCGATATTCGATGAAGGCCAAGGCAATTGAAACATAGACCTTTTTCCACGAGAAATTCATTGCGTTGATTTGGTTTTAAGCTGGTATATGTTGGGCAAGCAGATATGTAGTGCCCCTTGTTGCACATGGAACATTTCTGCATGGGAGCATTACGGTGAGACGTTTGTGATGCCCCGGTTCAGTTGGGAAAAGAAGCAATGTGTATTTTCGCAGAATAGTTCTTCGATGGTTGATTGTCAGATCTACTTGCCTTGTTGGTTGAGGAAATTGGACTTCTGGTTTCCACAATTTCGAGAGCACGTATTCTACCTCCGAGAAATGATTCGAGTTCAGCGAATGAGGCAGGGTTCGTTGAGGCACCGCGATGAACTTCCCAAGCTTCATGAGATGATGGATCCAGTCGACGTACGATGATATAAACGATGATAAAGTCCCAGTGTTGTAAAGTAAAAGTAAATTTAATGCCCCGAGAGATTCTTTGACTACAGCTAGGAACTTTTTCAATTCACTTGCTGACTTTCTTTGAATTAGTTGAAGCTTAAAGATTTTGTCTAAATGAGTGTCAACAAGTAACCGTTTATTTTCATAACTGGATACGAGAGTATCCCAAGCACGTGTGAAACTTTCACTGGAGACAGAGATATTGGCGATAAGAAGTGCAGCTTCATCTTTCAAACTGGTTTTGAGGTAATGGAACTTTTCCACATTTGAGAGTTGTTTACTATTACCAATCATTGATGTGAAGAGATCGTGAAAACTGCGCCAATGCTGATAATCACCTCTAAAAGTAGGTAATTCGATGTTAGGAAGAGAACGTACCTGTTGAGAATGACTTTTTTCTTCATTATGTGAATGGTCCACCAATGAGTTTTTCACATGTTGAGATTGAGCTATTTCTTCCAGCATACTTTTCTTCACATTTTGAGTAGATTCCATCAGTGAAGTAAGGGAGTCCTCTGATTGCATCAGTGATGCGAGCATTCGTGAGACGCTCATGTCCAGATTGATATTTTTCCCAATTGACTTCGAGAATTTTCAAACGAGTCTGAATTTGTGCTTTATTGATTTTATCTTCACCGAGTGCACGTAAATTATCAACAGCTGCGCATATTGATTCATAGCGTTCTTTTGGTTTTTCCACTAAAACTTCTTGGTTAGCAGATATTTTCCCGAAAAGAAACGCACGTGTCAGATAAGAAATTTAATCCGCTTCAATCCGGCCGAGAAGGACCAAAAATGTTATAGAAAATTAATCTTTGATAAGGAAAAAACTGAGATTTAGCTTAAAAACCTTTTATTTTAGCAGTAGAAAATACAAATTAAGTTTAATTTAGCGTGGTAACAACACGAGATCTTTCGAAGCGCAATGAGATTAGAGAGTGCGCAAAAAAAAAGCGATAAGCGCAAAAAGAAAAAACTGCATGTCAGACTGACATGAGTGAGATGACAACATTATTATGTGAATGCAATACGAGCATTTCCAGATGAATACTTTTTGCGTAAACAGTGGCAAATACCTTGAACACTGCAGGAAACGGTGCAGCAGTGAACGTAGTATTTACAACAGCTCCCGCTAATCTCGTAAATACTACAACAACTTCAATGCTAATGTCAAACCCAATAATGTCAACATTTCATGGGCCATCAAGCCATCGCGAACAGCCATATGCAGATTACCGTTTGCCTTCGACGAGTCTCGAACGAAATGACAACGAGCGGAATCAAAATTTAAATAATAGTCCTTTCCATGGACATAGTAAAAGTGTTGTAAATGCAAGTCTAATGGATTTACAAAATTCACTTTTTCGCAATCTGTAGAGACCATTCAACAAAATGTTGATAACAGTGTAAACCAAATTTTTACTCAAAATATTGCACAGAGTTTTTCATAATGCCCAGGAGCGTAACTCTATGCAAAATGACACCAGACTTCAGGCAGAACACTTTTCGATGAATTCTAGTAATTTGTCTGCCAGTTTGCATTTTACTAATACTAGACAGAGAGAAACTGCAAATGGTGGACATAACTATGCTGTTGATAGACGTTCTTCTTCAGATAGATCGTCTAATCATAAATTTGATTTAGACCGTTGGGGAGTCCGATTCAATGATACACCTAAGAGCCTATCAATCGAAGATTCGTACAGAAACATCACTACAATTGTCCTTGGACAAAACATTTAAGAAACTTTCATCATTTATTGTCGGGATGAGCTCAAGACTGGTATTGGCAATATTTAATATGTAACCATAAAGTGATTGGCCTAAACAGTTCTAGAGCTACGAGAGCGACTATGAAATTCTTCGACGGATCATGAATCGACGACAAATGTCACATAAATCGTTTGATGAATTCTATTCATCAATGCCAGTTGAGAGAGCCAATGCCAGACCAGGATCTTTACCGTATCGTTAGAGAAAACATATCTACAAGACTAATACAGTTCATTTACCCTATGCATATTTCGTCAATAGATTAATTTAGATACGAGTGTAGACGAGCAGAGAAAATGCTATAGTAGCGATATAGTGCACAATCTCGCTTTGGTAATCCAAGGGCTGTGCACGAAAAGACTCTGCGAGTGTAGAACATTTTGATGAGTTTGCAGAAAACATTTCAGAGATACAGTCTAACAGCTATAATTCGAATGTCTCAGATAGTTCTTTGAAAGGTAATACAATTTCTTTCAATTGTGTGAAAACTGGACATATATTTGTACGTTGTCGTCAACCGATACGTTCTCTTTTCTGTTATCGATGCGGAACCGATAATTACACTGTTTTAGATTGCCCCAAGTGTAATCATGTGATGGAAAACTTGAGTTCGAACGACCTGCCCCCCAAATGGATACTGGTCAGAGAAGCCGAGATGTTATCCTTTTTGAAAATGAAAAATCCGATGATCATCAGTCACCACAAAAGCAGAAGGAAAACGCTTCACATTCGAGATTTAACCGATTTTAACGGAGCATTTTGAGAATATGAGTGACGATTCGTTTAGTGACAGCAGCCATAAGGCAGAGGTTACGATTATTGAACACCAACGTTCCTTCGATGATAACTCCGAGATGATAATACCAGATAAAATCAGAGAACCAGCCGAGATCTTAGAGAATCAAAAGCAAGAAAGGTACACCACACCATGTTCGAGTGACGATGAACAAGATGATGAAACAACTGATACAGAAAATTTACAAAGACGTTCAAGTAGAACTCCGAAACCTACGACATTTCCGGATTACGTCACATACTTTACTGTGAAAAATGTTCCAGCCGATCCAATCTCCGTTGAAGATGCTTTAAGTGGACGGAATGCGTCTGACTGGAACAAATATTTAGATTGTTGCAGTCTACGTCGACGATTTGTTGATCCAATCCTACCTTAATCTCATGAAGGGTACCAAAAAGAAGCTAAAGGCGACTTTTAAGATGAAAGATCTAGGTGAAATTTCCAGATGCCTGGGCATGAGAATCACGAGGGACCGAGTTAATGGAAAACTTTGGGTAGATCAGACCGACTACTTGAATGATATCATTAGCAAGTTTAATATGGGAGACTGCAATGCACTGATTACTCCATTGGATCCAAACAAACAATTGAATTCTGAGATGTCACCGCAAAATGATGCGGACCGCATTAAACTGCAGAGTATTCCCTATAGAGAAGCAGTTGGAAGTCTTATATGTGCAGCGCAAGGCACTAGACCAGATATAGTTCATGCCGTTGGTGTTGTAAGAAAATTTTTAGCTAATCCTGGTCAAACGCATTAGACGGCCGTGAAAAGGATTAAACGCTATTTGAATGGGAACGTCAATGATAAAACTGAGCACTGCATAAGCGGATGTTCCGAGATTGTAGCCTACAGCGATGCGGATTGGGCGAACGAAATTGACGAGCGTCGTTCAGTGAGTGGCTACATTCTCAAGATGCAGGGTTGACCAATTGCTTGGGCAAGTAAGGGGCAAAAGGACCGTGGCTTTATCAAACACAGATGCCGAGTATATGGCACTTTCATCAACATGTCAAGAAGTACTTTGGCTTTGAAGTTTGGTTGCTGAAATTGATGCATCTTTAATATCGAAGTCGACCGTTATATACTGCGTCAACAAGGGGGCAGTGGATCTTCTATGTCTGGATTTCGACCACGTACGAAGCTTATCGATATTCGACACCATTTCCTTCGAAGGAAGGACAAACACATCACAGTGAAATATATTCCAACAGATCAAATGGTTGCTGACTCGTTAACGAAGCCTTTGTTTGGAAACAAATTTAACGTGGCCCTTAACCATTCTTCATTTACAGATATAGTTATTTTTTTTTATTGTCTTCTTACTCTCATATAACGATTCATTTTTATTCTTCTTGTTTTGTGTGTTCGCTAAATAGCAAACCTTTTTATGTGATTGATAATAAAACATCTTTGAATCAATTATTGTCGACACTTTATTTTCTTTGTATGTCTTTGCTACTGTTCATTTAACATCCCATCAGTTTCCAGTAGATAAACATTCAATATCCAATGAACATCAGTATAAAATTTGGATACCAAAAGCTTTGACTGACGATATCATTAAAAGTGCCCACGTATTATGAAGCTATTCACATGGCAGCATACAAAAAACCACGAAAAGAGTTCTAGTGCACTTCTACTGGCCAAATATGACCGTTCAAATTCGTAACTATATTAGTTGTTTCGAGGATTGCAAAATGTATAAAGCAACTAATCAAATTCTTAGATCACCAATGGGTGAAAAAGAGGAAATAGATAGACCTTTTAAAAAAAATTATATAGACATATTGGGACCTTATGTCCGATCAAAAAAAGGGAAATCTATTTATCTTTGTGGTAATGGATGAGTTCTCGATGTTTGTGTTCTTAAAAGCGATGCGTGTTGCAACGTTATAGAGTTTCTTGAGAGGGAAGTGTTTTTGAGATATGGAGTTAAAGAATTCGTGCATAGCAATAATAATATCGACAGTTTATACCGCTTGAATTCAAGAAATTTTTGAATATTTATGGAACTATCCATATTAAGAATGCTCTTTATTCCCCTAAAGCGAACTCTTCAGAACGCGTAAATAGATCGGGGTTATCAGCGATACGGACCTACATTAAGTCAGAGCAAACAGAATGGGATTCCCACCTTTCAGAGGTACAACAAGCGTTATGCAGATCAACTCACCAATCTACTGGCATGACCCCGTACTCATGCAAAATGGACAATGTCGCTAGAAACATAAATGCGTTAAGAGACAGTGAGTTAGACTTCTTACCAACATCAAGTCGCCTACTCTTAATTCATGATAAGGTTAGGAAATTATCTTTTCAACGGAATGAAAAATCATATATCTTGAGATGCGCTGTAAGACATTTTAAGTTATTAGACCAAGTCTACAGAAAAAATTATCTCAGCAATGCAAACAATAAGATAAGTACCAAATTATCTCCGAAATTTGTTAAAGTTTATATTTTGAGAAAATTAGGAACCTCAATGTACGAAATCGAAGAAACTAATGGTAAATGTAAAGGAGTTTATCATGCTAAAGATATTCGGCGGTGATTGACTTATAAGAAAATAAATTGAGGCGTAGTTCAGGGATCGTGGTTCAATCGGTATTTATTTTTGAAATATTTCCAAGCTGATCGTTTTTCGTGTCCTTAATAGAACAGGTTACCTTCAAATACCCGATTTTGCAGCGGATACCATGATTTTTTTTTATATCTGATAATTTTCAAATAAAGTACATTTGACTTCGAGAACCCAACAATCTAAGCCAGGCTTCATGTGCACACATCACGTCTGCAGTCGATACAAAATTTGTGTGCACATAAAAACTCACTAATTAAAACGATCGAACATAAAAAAAAGTATTTTTTTTTACTTTTTGCTTTACATACACAAACAACATTTTATATCACAATACATTTACAAACTACACTTAACGAACATAATTATGAATCTGAAATTTTACATTTTAATTACCTAAACTACTTAAATTATCTATACATACATTTCAAATTAAAGTAACTAAAATTGAATTTAAAACATATGAGAAGGCTGCAATCCGCTGTGCGGCTCGTTTGGCACCTTATACCACCCCATCCTTAAAATAAATATAACGGGTGATCCAAGTAGAGATACTCTTTTCAATAGTCTTTTTTGACCGATCACGTGTGAGTCGTGTCATGCTGTCATGTTATTTTTGTTTAGTATTGTTTGGCATTTCATAATGGAAAGACTTACGCGTGAACAACGTTTGAACTTCGCTCAACTTATGGTCAACATAATCGGCCTACTGAGCGTACTATTCGCAACACCATCACCCATTTTGAGACCCAGCATTCATTATTGAATAATATTCGACCGAATAGACCACGTACAGCACGCTGTAAAGAAAATATAGCGGCCGTAGCTGAGAGTGTACACGAAACCCGTAGAGAGTCGATTCGGCGCCGTTCGCAGCAACTCGGACTGACGTATGGAACGACTTGGCGCATTTTACGTCAAGATCTTAAATTTAAAGCGTACAAAATACAGCTTGTGCAACAACGACAAAAAACCAACTTTTTTTAGTGTATACAAATGGTTTTCGTATGAAAACACATTCAAAAAGTTCTAACGGTTTCTTGATTATTTGAGAAGTGGTGTTGACTAACACCACTATTCTGGTCATTCATTCCAGTGGACGCATGTAGCTCAGGTAAATGGATGCTTAATTGATGTGTCGATATTCACACATCAGGGTACGTCCACGCACTACAATCTGAATTATAACAATATTTTATGTTTTTGATTACAAAAAAAATTTTGCAAATCCTAAGGCACTTCAAATTGTTAAAACAATTTAGTTTTTTTAAAGTATGTGAGTAATGTAATGATCTCAATGGAAAAATTCAATCATTAGGCACTTGTTAATAAGTTAAGCTTTCATCACCAACTTGCGGGAAGTATTCCAAAAGGCTTCGGACTGTGTGTACTCTTTAGATTCGAAGTTCGATTCTTAGGACACATCATTTCGGCCGATCCCGGAAAGATGAATGCTGAAAAATTGACCGACCTCCAAAGAAAAACATCAAGTAAGTCAACTAAGGAGCTTCTTAGGACTTGCCACTTACTACCGGCGGTTTGTGAGGGACTTTGCTGGCAGTGCTAAGAGCTTAGATCAACTCACGGAGAAAGAAAGGCAATTTAAATAAGTGTGATAATGCTTTTCTGTCTGGAATTCTTAAATTAATTGTGGCGAAGAAGCATTTCCAAAAATACTTATTTCGCAGGAAGTTCCATCTTCGTATAATATCGGGTTTTTCAACAGAGACGATACAAAAGTTGAGCGATAGGGAGAGCAAACGACGCCATATTTCTTGCCGCTCTTTTGACATTTCTCTTCAGTAAGATTTGCCATTTCATGATGGAAAGATATACGATCCAACAACGAGTCGAAACTTATAATATTGACAACCGAAATTCGGAGTCAGTGGCCTCAACGTCAAGAGCGCTACGTCCAATTTATGGTCGTCATAATCGTGCTATCAGATCAACAATTGAGCGTCTAGTGGAAAAATTTGAATCCACAGGCACAGTACAAAATGTTCCTGTGCCAGTAAGACAAAGAAGTGCCCGTAGTGTCGAGAATATTGCTGCCGCTGAGGCTTCAGTTGAAGAAAGCCCAAATGCGTCTCTCACACGTCGTTCTCAAGCGTTGGGCATTTCTGTGACGTCGTTGTGCCGAATTTTGCGAAATGATCTTGGCCTACATCCTTACAAGATTTAATTGCCGTAAGAACTGAAGCCGCTTGACCACCAGAAGCGTCGTATGTTCTTGAATTGGGCTGAGCAACAACTTGAAAATGTTTCGGATTTTCAACGAAAAATCATATTCAGCGATGAGGCTCATTTCTGGCTGAATGGCTTCGTCAATAAACAAAATGTGCGGTATTGGTCAGGCAGCAATCCACATGTACTCCTTGAGTCATCATTGCATCGCGAAAAAATTACGGTTTGGTGTGGTTTATGGACCAGCGGCGTCATTGGGCCGTATTTCTTCCGTGATGATCAAGACCGGCACGTAACTGTGAATGGTAATCGCTACCGTTCAATGATAACCGAATATTTTTGGCCCTAATTGGATGATATGGACTTGGAGGACATGTGGTTCCAACAGGACGGCGCCACAAGCCACGAACCGAATGCCACAATCAATTTATTGGAAAAGAAGTTTGGAGAAAGTGTTATCTCACGAAATGGTCCAGTCGCTTGGCCGCCTCGGTCGTGCGATTTGACGCCGTTAGATTATTTCCTGTGGGGCTACATCAAGTCTATGGTCTATGCCAACAAGCCAGCGACGATTGATGATTTTCGTACGAATATCGAACGTAAAATTGCAGCAGTATCGGCCGATTTATGCTTGAAAACCGTCGAAAATTTTGCCGTCGCTAATTGTCAAATGTTCGTTCGTGTCGTATTTTGTTTGAATCTGTTCATATCTTTTCGATATTTAAAAGACCCTTGAATTTTAAAAATAAATATGTAAAAAAATATGGGCTTTATGGCAAAGAAATGTAAAATTGACAATGTCGCAACATATTGTTTAAAACGTTATATGGTTCGAAAAAAAAAAAACTGAGAAGGCTAAAATGCACTGGATCGTTTTATACCCTTTCCCATCCCATCCTTAAAATTAATATCCCAAAAATTGGGCTTTACGGCGATCAAATATAGAAATTGTCATTGTCACAACAAACTGTTCAGACAGTTTATCAAAATATTGTATGGTTCGATCAAAAATGACGTTTTTCGCCTGGTTATGCTATGAAGTAGTGTATAGAACTGGCTTTTGTATGAAAATGCCTCTGAAAAGTAAGCTTGGCTTCAAATGTAACATAAAAAAAATGTTTATATGACCATAGGCAAAAATTTTGCATCAACATTTTTCACGAAATGTTTGAAATTTGATTGAAAAAGGTGTTTTACTAAAAATGCCCTCAAAAGATGGGCGTGGGTAAGAAATCTTATGGAAACAAAATATAGATATTTATGTTACCTACAAAAAAAAACGATTTTCTAAAAAGTGGATGTGGCAGCGGGCGGATTTTAAAATGGTTTACACTTGTTCAAATAGAACAAGCAAGGATCATATGTGCCAAATTTCAGCCACTGTGTGGATCGATTAATACCCTATTCAATCCCATCCTTAAAATTAATATCCCCAAAATTTTGGATTTATGTTGATGAAATATTGAAAATGTCATTGTCACAACATATTGTTCAGACAATTTATCAAAATCTTTTATGGTTCAACAGAAATCATAGTTTTTCGCCTGGTCATGCCATTAGGTAGTGTATACAAATGGTTTTTTTTATGAAAACGCCTTTAAAAAAAATGGGCATGGGTATAAATGATATATAAAAGAAATTTTCATATCGTTGGTTATGGTAAACCAACGATTTTGCATCAAACATTTTTTTGGAATGATTTAATTTATTTTACCGAAATTTTTTTTATTGAAAACGCCCCCAAAAAGTGAGCTTGACAAAAAACTTTGTATAGACGAAATATAGATATTAAAATTGTCTAGATAAGTTGTTCGGACCTTTTTTCAAAATCTATGACGGTTTGGCCTAATACTATGTTTTGCTAAAAATGGGGCGTGACAGTTGGCGGATTTTAAAAATGTGTACACGTGTTCTGCTTGGAGCAACAACAATCACGTGTACCAAAATTTAAATTAATTTAACTTTAATTTAGCTCAAAATCTAAGGCTCAAAAACTAAGAACGCACTCTTTTTGGAGCCGTTTTCATTAAAAAACGTTTTTTGCAAGACTTAAAACATTTCGAAAAAAAATTGATGCAAGACCATATGGTAATATAAACATTTCTTTCATATATCATTTTTTCCCACGCCCACTTTTTGGAGATGGTTTCATACAAAATCCTTTTAGTCCTAATAGCATAATCAGTCGAAAAGTATTGTTTTTTGTCGAACTATAAAAGATGTTGATAAACTGTCTGAACAAAATGTTGTGGCAATGACATTTTCTTTATTTAATCGCAAAAAACCGACATTTTGTTGATATTTATTTATAAAATGATCAGCACAGCGGATTATAGCCTTATCATATTTTTTTCAGAGAATTTATCTTTTTTTTTTATTTTTAGACAAAAAACAATGATTTTTAAATCCACCCACTGCCACGCCCTCTATTCAAAAAAAATTAGTTTTGGGCCAAACCACTAGATATTTCGATATCTGGACAATCGTAAAATTTTAATCATTTCGAAGAAAATGTTGATGCGTAATCATTGGTTATGGTCATATAAATATTTCTCCTATACATCATCTTAACCCACGCGCACTTTTTGGAGGCGTTTTCATTCAAAATTCATTTCTATACCCTACCTCGTAGCATAACCAGACGAAAAACTTTGTTTTTTGTCGAACCATAAAAGACTTTGATAAACTGTCTGAACAGTATGTCTTAACAATGACATTTTCTATATTTCATTGCCATGAAGCCGGAATTTTGGGGATATTTATATTGAGGATGGGATACCGTATTAAACGATCCGCACAGCGAGATTCTAGCCTTCTCATATTGTCTTATTTTGATAATTACTTCTAAAAAAAATTTCAAGGTATGTTTTATTTCGTTCAAATTTTACAAAAAGCTTATTGCCGCACAATTAACATTTACAGAGATATGATAACAATATATCTTTCTACTGAGCAATAATTAATTATTAATATATACATTTTAGGATTATTTGAAGAAAACAAATCTTTGAGGAAACAACGAAAAGAAAAACCTCAATAGACAAAAAAAAAGAAATATAAAATATATAAATAAATATGTAAATAAATAAATAATTAAATAAATAAATAAATAAATAAATAATTAAATCAATAAGAAAATTAATATATAAATAACAAAAAATATACATAAAAATATGATAATAAATAATAAGATTAAAACAACAAATATAATTAGATAGATAAAAAAATCAAATTAGGAAATATGTAAAAAATTATTGAAAAATAGATAAATAAATAATGAAATGTAGAAACATAATAAATTAAGACAAATAACATAAAATTAATATAACAATTAAATTTACAATTAAAATAAATATAAGATTACAAAAAAAGTTGCAAGGATATAAATAAAGATAACACATAAACAACAAATTAAAGTTGGGAACAAGATAAATGAAAAAAAAAAACATGAATTAATGTACTAGATATTAAGATTAAGCTCATTTTTTAAACAATTATCTGAAAAATCGCATCTATTCTTAAATGCAAAGCATAGTTAACATATTCTGCCGGAGATCAATTCAACATTTGCTCTTTTATGTAGGTATAATGTCGAATGACGCCAGGGAAGATTTAACATCATTTTTAATATTTTGTTTTGAGAGATCTGGATTTTATTACTATGACAAACAGCACAATTACCCCACACTTGACAAATGGATATAACATTTTGCTTGCAATATTTTTTTTTTTAAAGTTCTAGTTATATGCTATTTAAATGTTAGCTTGGTGTCGAGGTGAATGCCAAGATACTTTATAAAAGGGTCCCACATAATCTAACGCCCAATTATTGTTAGCTGATTTGCAGGCAGAAAACAGAACTTTATTTTTCTAGTAAAAAAAGATAGCGTGGATTTTACCCGGATTTTAAAAACAAAAGATAAAGCTTAGATCTTCAATTTTGTGTAGTACTGTTCTAGTATTTTCGCCACATTATTTAGATTTGTCTCAATTCCGAGGCCAAATTCGTGCGACGAAAGTATCGCAGTATCGTTAGCATAAATAGCAAATTCACATATCGGCAGGCTTGGAAAGTCCGATGTTTATAAATTATATAAAATCGGACCAAGCACTGAGCCTTGTGGCACACCAGCATAAAAATGAATTATGTTAGACGCATTATTATTGACATACAATTTTACAAATAAAGATAGGTACATTTAAGTTTAGCGTTTTGTAAATAAGACCATTGTGCCGCACAGAGTCGAATGCTTTTTCTTTTCTCTTCTCTCTAATAATTGGAATTTTTATTGCTATCTTTAGCCGTTTTAGGGATATATTTTACTTTTTTATCCGAGGACAACGAATCGTCCTCGTTATAGGGCGTTAATTTTGTTAATTTTGAAATACGAGTATAAATGTGAAAAAAAGTAAATATAACACAAAAGATTTTATATCGATGCGCGTCGCTGTAAAGCTCCGGCTGAACTGTTTTTTTTTAATCATTTTGGATGTTGTAGAACGAGGGTAGACTCTGATGGGCTTTAACTTGGCAATGCCAAGTGGTTTTAATTCTTAACCTCCAAGTGGTAACTATCGGGTGCTGGTCTCATCGAACCGGGATTGACTTGCTTAACGATAAGCGCGAGTGTTGATAACAAGACGAAAAACAGCAGCACTATTAACATCCAGATCAGAATGCCACGGAACGATTACACGGCCTGCTTTCCCAGGCGAACCTAGACAAGCTGCTTCGACATATTCGGACAACACGTTGTCTAGGAATTTCAAGGGTAAATCTGGCCCTTGTACAGAGATAGTGGCAGATGAACCGAAAGGCCAACGGCAGCTCTCAATCCGGATACTGATGGCCCCGTTTCCTTGGGGGATCTAATAAATCGGAGCTGGCCCTCCAGGTCGGTAGTTGTGCCTTGGGAAAAAACTTTATGTTACGAGAAAAAGGACAACAACGTTCATATCTGCACTTGGAAGAGAACATTAAACAGGTGAGGTACAATCGAACAAATAGCGGAAGCCCTAAACTGCTAAAAAAGAGATATTACTGTCATCCAGGAAATACAATGGGATGGGCCGGGTTAAAAGAGGATGAAAAACTGTGACATCTACTACGGACCGTGTTATAGTGAACAGAAAGAGCGGCTGTTCGGATGCGGATTTTTTATAAGTGCCAGACTAATGCAAGAAGTCTTATGTTTCCAAGACATTAGCGAACGCATTGTAATAATCCACATCAAGGCCAAATTCGCCAACATAAGCCATATATGCGCTCACGCCCCAACGGAGGAAACATATGATATAGCTAAGGATTGCTTCTATGAGCTTCTTGACCAAACCTATGGGCGACTACCGAAGTACGGTATTAAAATCGTGCTGGGTGATTTTAACGCAATGGTAGGAAGAGAAGACATCTTTAGCAGTATTGTCGGAAAACATAGCCTACATGGCAACACGTCTGGTAACGGACTTAGGCTAATTGACATCGCTACGGAACGGAATGCTCCTATAGCCAGCACACGGTTTCTGCATCTCGATATCCATAAGGGAACATGCCGGTCTCCCGATCATCGAACGGTCAACCAATTTGATCATATTGCGATAGTGTAAAACGTTAAAGCCAAGAGTACAAAGCTCGAACAGAATTTTGTCGAGATGTACGTCACCTGTTTTTGGGTCTTAAATTTTGAGCTAGAAAGATGAAATTTTGTACACGTGTTTGTTGTTGCTCCCAGCAGAACAAATGTATAGGTTTTTGAAATCCGCCCGCTGCCACGCCCCCGTTTTAGAAAAACGTAGTTTTAGGCCAAGCCGTTAGAGATACTGAAAAAGTGTCTGAACAACATATCTAGACAATCATAATGTCTATATTTTGTCCATACAAAATTTTTTGCCACGCCCACTTTTTGGGCGCATTTTAAGCAAAAAGCATTTTTCGGTAAAATTTTAAACATTTCGAAAAAAAATTTTTGATGCAAAATCATTGGTTCTGTTAATATAAACATTTGCTCTATAGGAGGCGTTTTCATACAAAAAAACATTTCTATACACTACTTTATAGCATAACCGCGCCCGGTGTTTTTTGTCGAACCATAAATGACTCGGATAAACTGTCTGACCAATAGGTTCTGACAATCACATTTGCTTTATTTCATCGCCAAAAATCCGAAATTTTGAGGATTTTTGTTTTAAGGATGGGATGGGATAGGGTATTAAATTATCCACACAGTGGATTGTAGCCTTCTCATATGTTTTTTTTTTGCTTTTAGCCATGGTTTTACCAGTACCTGCCATATAAAAATCATACATAACCTCAATTTTCTCGAAAACGGCCATATAAAGGATTTTTGCATATTGGCCATATAAAACAATTTGTCAATTTCTCGCAAACTATTTTGCCAATTTGCATGAAATTTAATTTGTATACTATTATACTACTATTACCGTTTTCATGAGTTCCACATAATTGGATATGGCCCAATTATCCCTAAACGGAATTTTTAGTTTTGGCCAATAACGGAAAATATTTATTATTCATATGGACACCGATTACTTTCAATTACGGAATAAACATTCGTATAATCACGTTTCCACATTATTTATATGATTTTTAGCATCATTATTCAAAATATATATTATTGTGCATTTTGGCCAAATCGATAAAAACGTCAAATTAACTCGCTGTGAAAGAGAATGTTGCGTACGACCCAGTCGTGCGCCTACCACTCGTTTGGATTTGTTAATAATATAAAACTACACTCTCTTTCATTATGTGATAAACATAACATTGATTGGCGAAATGGGGTGATGAGTGTAAGCTGAAAGTGATGGTCAAAAAAATTTGACCATCTGTGTAGACAGTGATAGGAATATTGATAACATACAGGCAGTAATAGTCAAGGTGACATTTACGAACTAAGCCATAAATGTAAGGGAGGGTATGCCTAAGAGAACATACCAGCGAAGTTTTTTTTCTCTGCTTTTGGTATCACTTGTAAAGTGATCTCAATCGCTTTTAACGGCAAGGGCCAGCAAAGTGCATGCAACATATTTTAGTCACGTAACTATTTTTACTTGAATAAGGTGAATGCGTATTAGAAAGATCCCACCCCTCCGACGAGCTGGCGCCGTGCATTGACAAGCGTGTCGTTCTGCTACCGGGTACAAAACACTCTTCCACCCGCACCTTTCAATCTTGAAAGAACACCTCTCCAACAGGAACTGTATTTCAGGAAGGAGATTCAGTGTGGCTATTTAATCCCCAACGTAATCAAGAAATATCGCCGAAGCTACTGCCGAAAAGGGAAGGCTCCTACAAAATTGTTAAGTGCATATAAGACCTTGTCTATCGTATACCAGAAGGACTACGAGGAAAATTAAAGGTAGTGCATCGAAATCGGTTACATCGTTATGAAGGTGAAACTGTGGATACACTTGTTCGAGACGAAGAAGTTTAGAACGAGGGCAATGTTATAAATTCAGATTGCAGTGGGCGAGCATACCCTGAGGATATAGAATGAATGACTATAATAGTGGTATCTGCCAACAACACTTCTCAAACAATCAAGAAACCGCGAGAACCTCGCATAATATGGCATTTCTATCTAGATCAGTATGTGGAGGAGTATAAATAGAGATGAAGGGACAACCAGCGAGTAAGTGTAAATTGTGACTTGAACGTTACTGCAATAGTGTTGACTGAGTGAAATACCTAAGTGAATTTTTGAAAGACATAATACTGAGCGAATTCGATCGTTGGTGTTTGATTTCAAATAAGTGAATTGAAGTGATTGAATGGTTAATGGTCTGTGCAAAAAGAACGTTGTTCTGAATTTCTGAAAATTGTTTACACTTGTAGCGATAGCGCTGACATATAAAACTTTATCATACAAAACATTAGGGTTTATCTATCATAATTATTTCTATATGTTACAAACTTATTATCTAAACTAATATACTCCTACGGGATAGGGTACATAAGAGTCTATATACCTATAAAATCATATCCCATGCCAATATTAAAATATCTGGAAATTATTTGGTAAGAAATCCTGTTAGTTCTCTTATGTGTTGAATAACTATGTTATTGTGTCCTTTATTCAGTTGTGCGTTCATTTCACAATACTGTACATTATAAACGCCACACCTTTAAATTTCCTAACGAACATGTATTTACTTAATAGCATCAATCAGAAATTTGTTTCGCATATAGCATTTCTCTTAAAACATTTCTTTATTCTAAAAGTTTATAAAAAAACATACCAGTATATTCAGGCTGATTGGTTACTAATGCTGTTGAATCTGCAAAGCATTCCACATATGGCATTAATTTGACATCATCTACAGCAATATCACTTAAATGATTACTGCCTGCAGTTCCTTCTATTACTATTTGAAAGTCTTCCGTCATTTGTTGGATATTGAATAAACCCTCATGCCACACATTTTTTTGATTGCCAATTTTATTAAAATATTGATATCTGCAATACAAGGTTAAACAAAATATTTCATGAAAAAGAAACTTATATTTCAATTTGTTAGTCTACATACGTTGGGTCTTGTAACATTTGCTCAATATCTACGGATGTAGGTTTAATATACACATTTAAGCTGCCAACTGTTGCCCCGTACATGAAATAGTAAAACTTAAAGCAACCAGATATATTCGTCAAATTCTTCGAAAAAATTGGTGAAATCAGGCGCGCTATGGAACCGTGCGGTTGGTCAAAACTTTCCATCAACATGTAGTGTCCTGCATTAGCTGACAGAGTTGTATGGTCGTGCTGTGGTCCCGTACGAAGTTGTTGAAATATATTTGCTGCCATTATACGTTTCCAATCGAAGTTATGGGTCTCATCGTGGTACCAACCGCACAGATCTTCAGTTTCAAAATCGCATTCTAATTGAACGGCTTCGCTCGACTCTTTCGTTAATGAAAATAGAGTTAGCAGAGCAATATAAAAATATGTCAATAAATAAATAAATAAATACCTCGACATTCACCCAAAGGACGATCCCAATGTGTACCATTACAGTACGTTACTTTAGCACCAGCAACCTTATGTTGATCTGTACAAAATAAAGTTGCTGTAAAAAAGCTTATCATCACAGTGCCATGCAAAGGACTCAGCGGCTTTGCACATCCGCGCTCTGCAAAAATTAATATAAAAAATATCAGTGTTAATAAATAATATTCATTAAATACCACACCTATTTTACAATAGATAGTGTAGGTATATTAGCTTTAATGTATAGCTTATAACATAAATATATAATTTAACTAGATATACCTTCAAGTATGTGGATCGACTTAGAATCGCTAGCTGAGCCGATTTTGCCATGTCTACCGTCCGTACATCACCAGTTTTTGGGTCCCAAATTTTGAGCGAGAATGATGCAAATTGGTATGCATACTCTTTGTTGCTCCCTGCAGAGCAACTGTAAACATTTTTCAAATTATTAACCAATAACTGGTGACGTACGGGCGGACGGACAGACATGGCTTAATCGACTCAGCTATCGATTTTGAGTCGATCCGTATACTTTAAGCTATATCAAGCTAATTTTTTTTCTATGTTATAAACTATGTATCAAAAGCAGTGTACCCCCAATGTGATAAATAGCATAAAACGTAATGTGGATATCATAAATCATTTCCCTCGTGGATCGATGTGAACTTTCTCAATTCAATTCTGTCTCTTACTTTTATCAGTATAGGAGGCTTAAAACTTTAACGTGCCGCGTTAAAGGGCCAAGTAAGACGAATTTTGGCATCGTGTCAATCAAATGAACGAGAATCATCTTGAGCAAAAGCTATGAAAGGTAGACTGGTCATTAAATGCTAGAATTCGAACGATAAATGAAATCGAAGCGTTATTTGATGACAACGCGGAGTTATATATCGAAAATCATTGACATAGACATTGATATAACATTACTTCGCAAACGAATGTAACGAACTCCATCGGCTGGGACAGAGCAAGACATTAATACAACAGTGAGAGACAGATAGGCACATAGAAGGAAAGCAATATAACATAAGCCTACGTGGCACAGAGGAGGAGACATAGATTTATATTATCTTATATTGTCACATATATCGAAAACTAATATCCTCACCAAATATAATCGAAGTTCAGGGACCCAAAAGTTCGGTTATTGCAGAAAATAGTGCTAGTATAACTGAGACTATAAACACTTTAGCCGAAAATTAGTGCGCTTTAACGTTAATGGTAAAAAAACCTAACTGAGTCGTCTTCGTCGCGGAAACAACTCACCATAAATAATTCAAATGTTCGGCTGAATAAGCCAAAATCACCCGCTTTTCACGGTAGCTACGATGAATGGGTGCGTTTTCTCGACCTCTTTGTTGCAATCAATCGAAAATATTCCAGTTATTGAATAGAGCACTTGATTTTATGTTTAAGAGGTCGACTATCGACGTCGGTTATTAAACATTTGCCGCCCAGTAATGCGGACTTTGATGCAGCATGGAACCTATTTAAATCGCTTTACGATAGCCCACGTTTTAGTATGCTTACCTACACAACTTATATAAGTATGGTTGTCTTAAAGGAACTAGCTTGGAAGAAATAAAATGCTTCCTCAGATTGATTTCCGAAAACATTAATGCGTTGAGTGCTATGAATCACTGGTCGATTCGTGCAATACGGTAATAATGTATGTGCTCTCGAAAAAGCTTGACGAAGAAACGAGAGATTTGAGGGTTCGGTTTCAAACTCTAGCTCAAAATGTAATGCCCAAAAATCGTTGACACCTAGACGGAGACGCAGACATGGCTATATCGACTCAGCCAGTGATTATGAGTCGATCCATATACTTCGAGGTATATCTAGCGAAATTAATTATCTATGTTACAAACTTAATGTGGAAACTATTATACCCCTATGGGATGGGGTATAAAAATGAATCATCGCTCACATTATAACTACATCAATTACGGAAAGGTTTTGCATTCTCACATATTAACTTTAAACGAATGTAAAAAAATGTGTATCATATTTAGGTTCGCATCGTATTTCTCATGTGTTAAGAAGTCGTAGTTAGAATTCCTAAAAGTCTCAAGGTAGTTTCACGAAATCGGGAAACCAAATTCACTTAAAATGCTGGGCAGACTGGTAGTGTTGGCTAGTGTCAGAAATGAACTAGTAAAGAGATACCATTTTTCCGTATTTGCCTTCAAGCTGAACTCACCGAAATACAATAACTCAAACAAGTGTGCGTGAGTTATGATCACAAAATTTCCCCCTACCTCCTTTCCTAAAAATGTCAGCCAAAATAGTAGAAAGTTATGGTTATTGTTTTAAACAACAAAGTTACGGTTTTCCACTATAAAGTTACGGTTTTCGAACTCTGCAGCTGCAAAAAACGAGTGGTGGGTGCACGACTGGGTCGTACGCAACTTTCTCTTTCACAGGTAGTTAATTTGACGTTTTTCATAATTTGGCCAGAATACACAATCATATTTATTTTGATTAATGATGCTAAAAATGATATTAATAATGTTGAAATGTTACTATATTAACGTTTATATAATAATGATTTTCCGTTATTTGCCATAACTGAAAATTCCATTTAGGGATAATTGGGCCAAAACCAAGTACACACATTAAATTTATTTCAATTTGGCCAAATAGTTCGCAATAAATTGACAATTTTTTTATATGGCTTAAATGCAAAAATCCGTTATATGGATTTTCTCGAAAAAACTGGGCATGCAGTTTGGTGGGAACTAATAGTTTAAACAAAATCGTTATAGCCGTTTTCGAAATAATTGAGGGTATGTACGATTTTTATATGGCAGGTACCAGTAATAACATGGCTAAAGGCATAAAAAAATGACATAGAATTATAACCAGAAAATCCCTGGATACGAAAATATTCTCGTAGGTATTTTCTTGTGTTCGGCGATAAAAAAATGTTAACTTAATAAATTGTAACCGAAAAACATATGAGAAAGCTACAGTCCGCTGTGCGGAATTGCGTATCCCATCCTTAAAATGTCAAAATGTCAGCTTTCTGGCGATGAAATATTGAAAATGTCATTGTCATAACATATTGTTCAGACAGTTTAACTAAATATTTCATGGTCCTATAAAAATACAATGATTTTCGCCTGGTAAACCTATGAGGTATTGTATACAAATGGTTTTTGTATGGAAACGCCTACAAAAAGTAGGCGTGGTTTAAAATGATATATAGAAGAATGTTTATATTGCTATAACCAATGATTTTGCATCAAAGTCTTTTTCGAAATGCTTAAAATTTTACCGAAAAACGTTTTTTTTTAATGAAAACCCCCCAAAAAATTGGGCGTGCAAAAAACTTTATATAGACAAATAATAGATATTCAAGTTGACTACATATGTGCACGTTATTTTTGGCCAAACGGTAGGGCCAAAAATAACGTTTTTCTAAAAAGTGGGTGTGGCAGTGGGCGTGGCAGTGTATGGATTTTGAATTTTTTTTACACTTGTTCGAACAGCACAACAAGGATTACATGTACCAAATTTCATTATCCAAGCTCAAAACTTAAAAACTAGCAATTCTGAGTCGATCCATGTAGATACTTTGAGGTATACCTAGCTCAATTATTTCTCTATGTTAGAAAAAATGTATCAAAACTAATATACCCCTATATGATAGGCTATAAAAACGGTGTCTATAGTAATCGCCTTTGTTCATTAAAGCAACGCCGGGAATCGAACCCTGATCTTCTGTGGCACAGTTTATCGCAGTAACCATTGCGCAACTGAGACAGTAGAAAGCAAGATATGTCGTATATTATATTTATGGATAGACTAAAATCGATAGCCTTTTGGATATAGGCTACAAACAGGAGACGTGGGTTGAAATGATTCAAAGATGAAATCCATATTACATTATATTCCAAATATTTATGTTAAGACTTCATCGTAGACGTGGCAGTAGGCAACTTTAAGAAACATCAAGACTTATTTTGCTTAGTCAAACAGCAAGTCTGCATACCAATTTGCATAGTTCTAGCTCACAATTAAGGGCCCAAATACTATTTTAACTATTTTTCTATGTTACTAACTAAATTTCAACACAAATAAAGCTCTATAAGTTAGGTTACAAACATATGAGAAGGGTTCAATCTGCTATGCGTGTCTGTTTTTATCTATCGCGTGTCATCCTTAATACTAATGTACCCAAAAAGTTGGCGTGGATTAAAACTTTATTGAGATTAAATATAGAATATGACATTTTCATTGACTCAATGTCGTGTTCAGATAGCATAGTAAAATATTTCATGGTTCGACAAAAAACAATGCGTTTCTATTGCATGTGAGATGGGGAGGTCATACAAATGGTTTTTGTAGAAAAAAGCCTCCAACAAGTGGGCATGTGTTAGAATTATATGTATGGGAAATGGACAGTAAAGCATTCCACTTTGTAGGACAGAGAGTCTATATACCAAATTTCAACACTAGCTCAAGAGTTAAGGCTCAAAAATCGGTGACGCACATATAAACGGACGGAAAAACATGGCTAAATCGACTCATCGGGCGATTCTAAGTCAATCCATATACTTTGAGGTATATCTATACGGATCATTTCTCGATAGTGGTCAAATGTGTCTCAAGTGATAATTCTTACAAATACAAATTTTTGGCCCAACAGGCTCGTTAGTTCCCAAGGTTGGTTCCCAACCAACCATGTGTGCGTGTGAACTTCTTCCACGATGGCGGGACCTCTTTGTTATTCCGACTCAGAATGGCGAATTTGAGATAAGCTTTTCTTGACAACAGATACTACTCGGATGAGCTGCCAGATCATCACGAGAGAAGAGCCAGCGAAAAATCACTTAGGTGTTGCTACTGCTGGGAATCGATCCCAGATCTTCTGCACGGCATGGTAATTGTTATGAATTATTTTTTGTGAATAAGCTACAGATATCGAAACGTGATCTTATGAATAGTTTCTTTCCTATATATTTGTTTTCAATTTCTTGAATGCGAAATTAATCAACTAAAAAATTAATTTTCCTTGTTCAAACCAAAGTAACAAAAACAAACAATATTAAGGCAGTTGAAATTTTAAGCACTGGTTTTTTTTGTGATAACCTTTTCTATCGCGAATAATTTTGCCTGGGAACTTTTCCCATGTCAGCAATGTAAATCGGTTTGCTGAATGGGAAAAGTTTCCCGGAAAAATTTATTCGCTTGTTTTACACCAAAAATACACTCGTCATCTTTAAAGAAACACTGAAAAAATGTGGGAAAAAACATATGAGAAGGCTACTACCCGCGGATTAAAATATAGAAAATGATATTGCACCACATCATCTACAGAAAGTTTATTTAAATATTTGCTGGATCAACAAAAAACAACGTATTTTATGTATATGATATAGGAAAGGCTTTAAAAATCAGTTTTCTATAATATCGCCCCAAAAAGAGGATGTCGGTTAAAATTATCTATACACGAAATGTAAATAGTATTATTATCGAAATATTTTCATAGAAAATAAACGTATGATAGGGCTTCATTCCACTGTGCGGATTCCAAAAACAACATTTTTTAAAAAAGTTTTATTGATCGACAAAAAACAAACGATCTTCTCCTGCACATGGTATATGGTAGTGTAAACAAATGGTTTTTGTAGGAAAACGCCTCCAAAAAGTGGGCGTGGGTTTAATTGATATGTAGACGAAATGGTGATATCATCATAACCAATGATTTTGCATTCTAATATCTTAAATTGTTACCAAAAATAGTTATTTTACTGAAAAAAACCATAAAGGCTACAATCGGCTGTGCGGATCGTTTGATACCCTATCCCATCCCATCCTTAAAATAATTTTTCCCGAAATGTCGGCTTTATGGCGATGAAAGACAGTTTATCAAAATCTTTCATGGGTCGACAAAAAAACATGATTTTCGCCTGGTTATGCTTTGAGGTAGTGTTATAAATGGTTTTTGTATGAAAACGCCCCCAAAAAAGGGGCGTGGGTTAAACTGATATATAGAAGAAATGTTGTTATTATCATAACCATCGATTTTGCATGCCTCATATCATATATGTGTGAGCTTCTTCCACGATGGCGGGACCTCTTTGTTATTCCGACTCAGAATGGCGAATTTGAGATAAGCTTTTCTTGACAACAGATACTACTCGGATGAGCTGCCAGATCATCACGAGATAAGAGCCAGCGAAAAATCACTTAGGTGTTGCTACTGCTGGGAATCGATCCCAGATCTTCTGCACGGCATGGTAATTGTTATGAATTATTTTTTGTGAATAAGCTACAGATATCGAAACGTGATCTTATGAATAGTTTCTTTCCTATATATTTGTTTTCAATTTCTTGAATGCGAAATTAATCAACTAAAAAATTAATTTTCCTTGTTCAAACCAAAGTAACAAAAACAAACAATATTAAGGCAGTTGAAATTTTAAGCACTGTTTTTTTTTGTGATAATCTTTTCTATCGCGAATAATTTTGCCTGGGAACTTTTCCCATGTCAGCAATGTAAATCGGTTTGCTGAATGGGAAAAGTTTCCCGGAAAAATTTATTCGCTATAGACCCGAAGAACTGTAGTGCATATCTAGCACACAAAACTCGTGAAACACCATTTTGACAAATTAGCAACAACTGTTAAACCGGAAACAAAAACGATATACAACACTAGTTGTGGCGCACGACAGGATATTTGTGGTTATAATTCGTTACATGGTAAAATATAGCCACAGTTCTCAATTCCAACAATACTAAGAATTTGGAATTTTTCAATATAATTATATTAGAAGAGCTATATATTTCTATTAAAAAGTAAAATTTAACTTGGTACCAAAATAAATTGCCTATCCCTATCACCAAAAAAAAAAATCACCGTTGAATTCATGTTTCAATTTCCAATATTGGTGAAATTTAATTAAAAATAGAATATCTTTATCTGGAAATATATTCTCAAAGAGAAAATAATATATATATATTGCATGCATGTTTTACTTTGTTAATTTTGCTGTAACTGGCGGAAGTACACAATTAGAATTGTTGATAAGATTGAATTAACTATGTGAAGTCTTTTTTTAAACTTCCTTTGAATCTAATTCTTATCTCAATTTATGATATTGGTAGGTATGCCACAAAGGAGTTATGAATATTTTTTTTACTTACTTGCACAAACCGGTATCAATGCGTTCCATTTGCCATTTTCACAACCAACGTATTCGTTGCCTTGTAATGTAAAATCTGGTACACATTTGATTCGCATAATTTTATTAGAATGCCGTGTTATAATCGCGTTTGGAATTTTTATAGGCGAACACAAACGGAATCGTACCCGATCTCTCCGTTCTGCAATAGCCATAGTATGCAAAATTAAACTTATAACAAAAAATATTTGAATTTTCATATTAAAACTCCGAAAAATGCTCTTAATCTGCATTCCGTTTTTTGTTAATCCAGACGCTTGCTTAGACCTCACTGTAATGAAACAACTTTTTGACTTATAATAACTCAACAGTTTTATCATTAAAATGCTGACCTTATCAACATATTACCGCATGAGAGTAACGAAAATAAGCGAGCGTAGGATATGTTTTGTGATGTATATGAATTCAACTTATATGTCATTTGCATGTGTCATTGTATCCATTCCTCGTTGTATTTGGTCTTGCAAAAGAGTATGTTTTACACCAAAAATACACTCGTCATCTTTAAAGAAACACTGAAAAAATGTGGGAAAAAACATATGAGAAGGCTACTACC
This sequence comes from Rhingia rostrata, assembly GCA_949824845.1. Classification (NCBI taxonomy): domain Eukaryota; kingdom Metazoa; phylum Arthropoda; class Insecta; order Diptera; family Syrphidae; genus Rhingia; species Rhingia rostrata. The sequence continues at coordinate 124,189 of CATKWC010000493.1, forward strand.
CGCTATGCGAATCGTAAAATACCCTATCGTATTCCCAATAAATCGGATTAAAATATAGAAAATGATATTGCACCACATCATCTACAGAAAGTTTATTTAAATATTTGCTGGATCAACAAAAAACAACGTATTTTATGTATATGATATAGGAAAGGCTTTAAAAATCAGTTTTCTATAATATCGCCCCAAAAAGAGGATGTCGGTTAAAATTATCTATACACGAAATGTAAATAGTATTATTATCGAAATATTTTCATAGAAAATAAACGTATGATAGGGCTTCATTCCACTGTGCGGATTCCAAAAACAACATTTTTTAAAAAAGTTTTATTGATCGACAAAAAACAAACGATCTTCTCCTGCACATGGTATATGGTAGTGTAAACAAATGGTTTTTGTAGGAAAACGCCTCCAAAAAGTGGGCGTGGGTTTAATTGATATGTAGACGAAATGGTGATATCATCATAACCAATGATTTTGCATTCTAATATCTTAAATTGTTACCAAAAATAGTTATTTTACTGAAAAAAACCATAAAGGCTACAATCGGCTGTGCGGATCGTTTGATACCCTATCCCATCCCATCCTTAAAATAATTTTTCCCGAAATGTCGGCTTTATGGCGATGAAATATAGAAAATGTCATTGTCACGACATATTTTTCAGACAGTTTATCAAAATCTTTCATGGGTCGACAAAAAAACATGGTTTTCGCCTGGTTATGCTTTGAGGTAGTGTTATAAATGGTTTTTGTATGAAAACGCCCCCAAAAAAGGGGCGTGGGTTAAACTGATATATAGAAGAAATGTTGTTATTATCATAACCATCGATTTTGCATCCCTCATATCATATACGTGTAAGCCAGCCCCACACATTTTCGTTTATGTTAAGGTCCGGGGAATACGGTGTTCAATGCAGCAAATGGACGTTTTGGCTAGCAATGAAGGTTTTTACCACTCGGATTGTGTGTATGAGGGCGTTGTCCTGCTCGTCAATTTTGGGGAATGCTGATTCCAGCAAGGCTTTATAGTTGTTTCCAGTCATTTTGATATCTTGAACTACCAAGTCTATAGCTCCATAAAATAAAATTGAAACCCAGACCATAACGCCTCCTTGCCTGCTATGGTGACGCTTCAAAAAACGGCTTCTCTTTTCTCAGGTCATGGAAATAATAATTATAACCATTCGGCTCATCTAGGTTAAATTTGTTTGCGTCGGAAAAAATTACCTTCCGCCAAACATTTGTGATCGTTCCATTTTGCCCATCCCAGCTCATGTAATCTTTCGCGAAACACAAGCGTTGTTTCTTCCTTGCGTCATTAAGTGGTGGTTTTATCTTTAGTTTCAAACGCTTTAAGTGTTTAGCACGGCGAGGCTAGCCTTAACATTAGCTTTCTCCCTAATTTTAGCTGCCGATAAAGCTGAATTTGACGCTATTCTAAGGATACTTGGTTTCGCGGCGTGTATAGGCAGAAGAAGTGTTTCCTTTTTAATTTTCGTGTAAGACGTAGGGTTTTTTTTTTAAATTTGCTGACACAATGATCACTTCGCATTATTTTTCGGGCTAATCTTCGGAGCAATAAACATCTATTCTAGCCCTTCCCTCCACTGTTAAACGTTTTCTCTTTCCCATTTTAATAAACACTCAATCAAGAGCAATTTCTATATAATATGTACTATTTAAACCGAAAAAAAAATATTTACTAAACAAAAATCGTTGATTTGTTCACTGCTTCTAATCTAATGGCCCGAGTTATGTCCGCCCATTTATACCCTATCCCATAGGGGTATATTACTTTTGATACATAGTTTGTAACATAGAGAAATAATTGAGCTAGGTATACCGCAAAGTATATGGATCGACTCAGAATCACTAGCTGAGTCGATTAAGCCATTTCTGTCTGTCCGTCCGTCCGTCCGACCGTCTGTAGGTAACCGGTTTTTGGGCCTTAAATTTTTAGCTAGGATAATGAAATTTGCTGCTGTTCGAACAAGTGTAAAAATATTTGAAATCCGCCTTCTACCACGCCCCCTTTTAAGAAAAACCTAATCTTAGGCAAAACAGCTAGAGATTTTGAAAAAGTATCTGAGTAAAATATCTTTGTAATCCTAATGCCTATATTTCGTCCATACCAAGGTTTTTGTCACGCCTACTTTTTGGGGGCGGTTTCCGTAAAAAACATTTTTCGGTAAAATATTAAACATTTCGAAAAAAATTGATACAAAATAATTAACTTTGGTAATACCAACATTTCTTCCATATATCGTTTTTATCCACGCCTACTTTTTGGACGCGTTTTTACACAAAAACCATTTTTATACCCTACGCCATACCAAATACTGGAGAAAACCGTGGCTTTTGGTCGAACCATACAAGATTTTGATAACTGTCTGAACAATATGTTGCGACAATTTCAATTTTAATATATCTTTGCCATAAAATCCACATTTAAGGGATATTAATTTATATGATGGAATGGGATAAAACGATCCACATAGTAGATTGTAGCCTTCTTATATGTTTTTTACTCAATTTACAATTTGTCTTCAAAATCCGTTAGCTTAACCACTCTTTCATATATTGTTGCTAACAAAGTATTCTCTCATTTGCCATAGTCGTTTTTTTCTAATCCTTCATCGTGGACATATTGACGTGATCAAATAGATTCCACAAGCTAATCTGAGTCAATCCAAATACCGTAAGGAATAACTAGCTTATTTAATAGTCTATGTTATAAACTATTTATCAAAACGAAACCCTCTGGGATATGGTATAAACACATTATAATTTCGTGAACCCAACACAACCTACCAACCATGTTCTTTAGTTGGTTAATAACAATAGGGGTGTTTTGTGATATTTCGTTACCAAGTGAAGTAAGATTTCACACAAGTACAAATACATCGAATGTCTGAGAATTACTTTACCTTTTCATGTAAAGCAAGATTTAATTGGGACAGACATTACATCCTACTCAACATCAAGTTGCACTGAAAACAACTTTATGATTTTCTGATTTTGGCAACCCTTCCATAAGTTGACATTATTTGTATTTCTCTTACTTAAGTGGCACTGCAGTCCGGAATGAACCTGGACCTCAACCAACATGTCTCTCCAATTGCCCTGTCCTTAGCTAACTGCCTCCAGTTGCGCACTCCAAGTTGGTTGAGGTCGGTTTCTACTTGTGCGCGCCACTGAAGACGAGGTCTTCCTCTACTGCGTCCGACGTCTGGCTGGGAATCGAAGATTCTGCGAGCCGGAGTATTGGTGTCCATTCCATCGACATGTCCTAGCCATGTTTAACGTCCAATGAGGAGTGACCAGGGGCATGTCGCTGTACAGCTCGTATAGTTCTTGGTTGAATCTTCGCCTAGATAGCCCGTCAACGCAAACGGGACAGAAGATTTTTCGAAGAACTTTCCATTCAAATCGACCAAGGATTTCTTCATCCACTTTTGGGATGGTCCATGCTTCAGCGCCGTAGAGCAGGACTGGGATGATCAGGGTCATATATAAGATCTTCTTAGTAGTTCGAATGAGGGCTTTACTACTGAATTGCCTTCTTAGCCCGAAGAAACAGCGGTTGGAAAGAGTAATTCTTCGTTTAATTTCTGACGAGTTGTTGTAGTCAGAGTTAATATTGGAGCCATGATAGATAAAGTCCCGTACTACCTCAAAGTTCTATCTGTCAATGGTGACGTTCTGTGCAATTCGTCGATGTTGTGTGTCTTTCGTGTTGACAGCATATACTTCGTCTTACCCTCATATACTGCTAAGCCCATTGTTGCCGTTTCCTTCTCTATACTAGCAAACGTGGCTATGACATCACGTTGGGTCCTACTAATGATGTCAATGTCGTCAGTATATTTCTGTTGTTGGCTTGTGAGTTTTGCACAATCCTCTCAAGAATCAGATTGAAGAACACACACGCCAGCGCATCGCCTTGCCTAAATCATTTCATGCTATCGAATGTGTCGCTGAGGTCGTTTCCGACCCTGATGGCGCAGCGAGAGTTCTCCATCCTCTCCACAAACGGACGAGTTTGGACGGTAGTACAAAACTAGACATGGCTCTGTATAGTTCGTCTCTATAAATGCTGTCGAATGCGGCTTTGAAATTGATGAAAAGGTGGTGGGTATCGATTTGGACTTCTTGGGTGTTTTCCAGCTTCTGCCGAAGTGTGAAGATTTGATCGGTTGTGGATTTTCCTGGCCTATAACCACGGTTTCAGGCGTTCACATATTACTCAAGACAGGATTTTGTAGGCTATGTTGAGGAGACTTGAGCACTTGATGTGAAGTCAGAGTTACAACACTGGGCATTGCCAAGTTAACGCCAATCATAGTCTACGTTCGTTCTACAACACCCAACTATTTTTTGTGTTTCCTTGAAAGAAAATAAGTGTGCAGTGTGCGAACTTTTTAAAATACTTTGCAAAATGTTTATTTCGCGTGTGCCTAACTAATTTATTTACTTCAGTAGGAAATATCGGAAGCTTCGGAAGCCAAATCTAATTTTTAAATCAGTCGAAAAATTGGCTGATTCAGTTGACTACCTTCTTATCTTTAAATTGAAAGAAATATTTTTTGTTTTTGTAATTTTTCGGAGTTTTAGAGTAAAAATCTAGAAATCTAGTTAACATAATGCAGCCAATAGAACGATACTCTCCAGAAATGATAAATTTATTAGAAGCTATTCCGAATTTAGGCCAGAGTTTTCAAGAAATCTAGTTAGACCCTATACCATAGGGGTATATTAATTTTGATACATAGTTTGTACCATAGAGAAAATTAAACTAGATATACCTTGGGAGTCGGACAGAATCTCGAAAACCCAAATCCCAAAAATCCAGAAATTTTTATTGTAGGAACAAAAAAATCATTACAAAGGAAGGTCAAGTCTAGTTAACAAATACAATTTATGAAACAATATAAGACTAATTTAATTTTACTTACGCATTGAGTGATATCAATCAATACAACTGAACGAATGTTACGAACCAGCCAATTGCCTCGGAAAGGACTGATTTTATTGTTCACAACACGGCTAAACGAAAAATGGGCAACGCCGTTCGTATCTGCACCTGGAATGTGAAAACTTTAAAAAGGAGAGGTGCAAGCAAACAACAAGCGGAAGCCCTTAACTGCTACACAGCAGACATAACTGCCATCCAGGAAATACGATGGGATGGGTCGGGCAAAAAGAGGATGAAAAACTTTGACAGCTACTACGGACCGTGTTATAGTGAGCAGAAACAGCCGCTATTCGGATGCGGATTTGTTATAAGTCCCAGACTAAGGCAAGAAGTTTTATGTTTCCAAGACACTAGCGAACGCATTGTAAAAATCCGCATCAAGGCCAAATTCGCCAACATAAGCCTTATATGCGCTCACGCCCCAACGGAGTAAAAAGATGATATAGGCAAGGACTGCTCTTATGAGCTCCTTGGCAAAACCTATGAGCGACTACCGAAGTACGATGTTACAATCGTGCTGCGAGATTTTAACGCAAAGCTAGGAAGAGAAGATATCTTCAGCAGTATTGTCGGAAAACATTACCAGACATGTTGCCGTGTAGGCTCGACAACACGTCCTGTAACGGACTTAGGCTAATTGCCTTCGCTATGGAAAGAAATTCCACTTTAGCCATTACACGGTTTCCTCATCACGATATCTATAAGGGGGCAGGGCAGTCGCCAGATCAACGAACGGTCAACCAAATTGATCACAAAGCGCTAGCCAAGAGGCACGCATCCAGTATTTTGGATGTCCGAACATACCGAGGAGCTAACATCGACTCGGACCACTACCTTGTTGCAGCCGAGGTTAGATTGCGGATATCCACCACGCCACAACAATCCAGAAGTACTGAGAAAAAAATTAATGTCGAAAGACTGAAATCGCAAGTGAACGCCAAGACCTTTGCGCTACGCCAAGTGTGCTAGGTTTCTCGCGCCCACCAGCAAGAAACCCCTGGTTTGTTTATGAATACCGACAGATAGAAGACGACAGCTGCCGTTGTGCTCTATAGACACAGAAGAAGGGAAGAACACCGGCTTTTCAGAAAAAAAAGAGCAAGAAAAGCGTGCGATCGAGGATATAGAGAGGTGCCACTCCAGGAACGATGTTCGCAAGTTTAACCAAAGTGTAAAACGTTAAAGCCGAGGATAAAAGGCTCGAACAGAATCCTGTCGAGATGAACAAGGAGATATCGTATTTGAGACACAGTTGATGCTGAGGGTATGAAAGAACCACTTCTGCAGACTGTTAAACGAAGCTGAAGCTTAGTAAGGCTGTCGGAAATGAAGGCCGAGCTTTATAAAGCTGGCGGATATGACTTTGTAAGAAACATCCAATAACTCATAAGCCAAATCTGGTCGGAAGAAAGTACGCCTGAAGAATGGAACCTCAGCATCGTTTGCTCTATCCGCAAAACCCTATAAACCACGCCAACTACAGAGGCATAAGTCTCCTCAGCATCGCCTACAAGATCCTATCTGCCGTAATATGTGAATGCCTGAAACCGTTTACCAACAACCTGATCGGCCCTTATCAGAGTGGTTTTAGGCCAGGAAAGTCCACAACCGATCAAATCTTCACACTTCGGCAGATCCTGGAAAAAAAACCCAAGAAGTCCGAATCGATACCCACCACCTATTCATTGATTTCAAAGCCGCATACGACAGATTTTATAGAGACGAATTATACAGGGCCATGTCTGCCCAAACTCGTCCGTTTGTGCAGGATGACGATGGAGAATTCTAGCTACTCCATTAGATTCGGAAACGACCTCACCGAAACATACGATACCAAAAATGGCAAGGCGGTGGGCTGTTATGTGACTTATTCAATATGATTCTTGAGAGGATTGTGCAAGACTCACAAGCTAACACCAGAGGCTCAATTTTCCAAAAATCTGTACAACTACTAGCATATGCCGACGGTATTGTAATCATTAGTAGGACCCAACGTTATGTTATAGCCACGTTTGCTAGTAAAGAGAAGGCAATGGCAAAAATGGGTTTAGCAGTAAATGAGGGTCAACACGAAAGAACACATAACATCGACGAATGGGACAGAACGTCAACATCGACAGATATAACTTTAAGGTAGTACGGGACTTCATCAATCTCGGCTCCGCTATTAACTCTGTCAACTACATATCGTCAGAAATTAAACAAAGAATTATTCTTGCCAACCGCTGTTACTTCGGGCTAAGAAGGCAATTCAGTATTAAAGCCCTCACTCGAACAACTAAGGAGATCCTATATATTTTTTTTATTTATTTATTAGAATATTAATATACAATTTAAAATTGTTACAAAATATATTTGATAAGAGCAAACTAGCAGCAAACGCTTTCGGCTCTAGATCCTATATAAGACCGTGATCATCCCAGTCCTGCTCTACGGCGCTGAAGCATGGACCATCACAAAAAGGGATGAAGAAATCCTTGGTCGATTTGAGAGGAAAATTCTTCGAGAAATCTTCGGTCCCGTTTGCGTTGACGGGCTATGGAGACGAAGATTCAACAAAGAATTATACGAGCTGTACAGCAACATGCCCCTGGTCAAAAAACTCCGCATTGGACATTTAGGACATTTAGAACAAATGCACACCAATACTCCGGATCGCAAAGTCTTCGATTCCCAGCCAGACTTCGGACGCTGTAGAGGAAGACCTCACCTTAAGTGGCGCGCACAAGTAGAAACCGACCTCAACTGGAGGCAATTAGCTAAGGACCGGGGTCATTGGAGAGGCATGTTGGTTGAAAGCCAAGTTCATTCCGCAATGTAGCGCCACTTAAGTAAGTAAGTAAATAATAATTGCTAGCTGAGTCGACTTAGCCATGTCTGCCTATCCGTCCGTCTGTGTGTCACCGGATTTTGGGCCTTAAAATTTGAGCTAGGATAATGAATTGTGGTACAAAGAGTTTTTTAAATCCGCTCACTGTAACACATCCTGGCCAATCTTGTAGGACATTTGGAAAAGTATCTGAATAGGATATTTTGAGAATTTTAATAGCTTTATTAAGTCCATATAAAGTTTTTTGCACCGCCCACTCAGTGTTGGACTTTCTTTAAAATAACATCTTTGAGTACAATTTTAGGAAAAATTGAAGAAACTTTTCAAATAAACGTTGTTTTTGGCCAAACAGTAGAATATTTTTAAAAAAAACTCTACTGTTTGGCAGAGCAAGCAGAACATGTGTAAACATTTTCAAAATCTGCCCACTGCCACGTCCAACTTTTCAAAAAAACGTTGTTTTTGGCCAAAGATAAGAGAATTCGGCAAAATGTCTGAGGAACATAATATGTATGCAATCTTTATAGTTATACTTCGTTTATATAAAGTTTTTTGGCACACCCTAGTTTCCTGAAAGTTTTAATAGAAAAATGGCTTTTTCCGAATTTGAAAGAATTTCGAAAAACTTTTGATGCCTTTACTTCCGCAATAGCAATATAAACATTTTGTATAACTCTTTTTTGTATACTACACTACACTTGCCGAGTATGAAAAAATGACTTGAATTGTGCTGAAAAGGCGTCTCAAACAAACAGTGATATTCTCAGTTAGACGAACTGACACTCTGGTTTAATACTTAATAAGAACATACTCGATTAACCACGTTAAGTCTTTATTTAGTCTTTTCCTGACATTACTTCTTAGCAGTTGATTAATAAGTGATTTCATTTTCGCCCTGTAACCTTCCACGAAATCTCATCTGTGGATACGTACAATTACACAACCAGCTGATTGCCATTTTTTTATTGTGCTAAGGTAATTGATCTTATACAATTGTAACTACTAATTATCTATGTACAACAGTTTACATACATAAGCTGGCATAAATTCGAAACTTTCGCTAATTTCAATAATGCCCCCCATATGCTTGGTAGCGGGAGTGATAGGTGTTTGCGGTCGCTCTCATTAAGCGCATTCGGCCATTATCAATTTCTAGTTCTACATGCGACAGAGAGAATAACTATTTTACTGTGACAGCATGTGGAAGGATAGAAATTGCATTTTTGTGCATTAGCCATGGACTGGACACATTTGACAGTTCTCGTGAAGCTTGTGTTCGATGTTCAGCGTGCGTGCAATATTTCTTTTATTTGGTGGAATTCCTATTTTTGTTGTGTGCCTTGCAGCTAGCTACCGGGAATTCAGTTCCTAAATTTTACGGCTTAGCTTTATGCATTCAAGCAGCTAGGCCAATGCACCAACATGCAGTTTCGGTGCCAAGTAGTGTATTTTTTTTATCATCATTTTGTTGGGAACCAATAAGTTGCCGCTTTGGGCACACATTTAGTGGAGTGTTTTCCTTGGGATGAGTGTGAAGTTCATCATCCATTAAGTGTTGTTCTGCGACTTGATGGTCTGGATCGGGATACCACTCGTCTAGTAGTAGTGGATCGTTCTCAAGGTTGAGGTTATGGTTAATGAGAAAAATAATAATAATTAGTATTTGTTGAATGCTAAATATAATTTCGTTATTGGTTTTATGGTTTTATGCCACAGAGTTGTGATTCTAATTTGTGTTAAAAAGTTCATTTGTTTTATGGGGTAGTTCATTGTATTGTCTTAAAGGGGGTTGAGTTTTCATGGGCTTTTGTTTTTATATAGCGATGGTCGCTGTTGTTGTTGTTGGTGTCGATACTGGCAATGGTGTAATAATTGCTATCGGGCGTTTTAAAATAGATTTTTCTGTCTTGACGGTCACCACGCGCGTTACACCATCTGACACGGGGTGTATTTCGATAACTCGCGCAAGAAGCCATACCGACGGTGGAAGGTTGTCTTCCATGACGAGGACGATGTCTCCAATGTTTACACTTGGTTCTTGTTGCAACCATTTTGGAGTTGATGCAGATATGAAGTGCTCCATTGTGTCCAGAAATCCTGAGTGAGTCGTTCGGTGTACCTCCATCTTTCTAGGCTGTTGATATTTTTTTCTTTAAGGTTCCTGTCTGTGTGCATGTTGAGTGGTGCCCCAGTTGAGAAGTGTCCTGAAGGTGCTGTACGGATTTGACAGCCGCCTCCCGCAAACCTCCAAAATGTGGTGATGATGGTGGGTTAAAGTGCCAAGTTATGTGTTGTGATGCAATGGTGTCCGCTACCTATGTTGACCATTCCGGTGATATGAACTTAATATTTCTTCTGAGTTAATTGTTTGCTCCCTTGAAGTTGGTTCCACAGTCGCTGAACATGTTGGTGCAGCTTCCTCGTCTGGCCACAAATCTTTTAAATGCAGCTACGAAAGCTGCTGCGCTCAAATCTGTGACCAATTGTGTATCGCCTTTGTTGCAATGCAAACAAAAATAGCTATGTACCCTTTGTTTACCTTGTTGCATCTCCCCATCCATAATTTGATCTCTAGGGGACCAGCATAATCTACTCCTGTGTTTGTGAAGGGTCTTGAAATGCATACCGACGGCATCAAACGCATTTGTGGATAGTTGCCTTCACTAATCTCTTAAGATTTTTAATCCAATATGTGTTTCTGAGATCTGTCATCATTATTTGCTGTCCCTTGTGCAAAGTGTTTTGATGCACATCGCCTACCAGCAGTTTTGACACATGGTGGGTGTCTCTAAGGATTAGGGGATGTCTCTGTTATTATGGTAGTGATTAGTTGGCCAGTCTACCTCCATCTCGTAGAAGCTCATCTTCATCAATAATGGGGTTCAAATTGCGAATTGAACTGTTCTTTGCAATTGGGTTATTCTTCATCAGCGCCTGTATTTCCTCGTGAAATTACTCCCTCTAAACTATCTTGATGAGCTGCTTGTGTGCTGACGTCCATTCATCAGCCGTGATGGATGGTTGTCCAACGGCAAAACGTATTTCAGGTTAGAAAAATATCGTCTCCATATTGATTTCAGAGTGGAAAATTGGTAAAGAAACTGATTATCAAAAGAAATGCAATGGCAATGTTTGGTAACCTTTTTTGTTTCTTCGTCGTTTCCAGGAGAATAGCTATTAAGAAAGTGCGGTCCCAGCCACCACAATTGGTTGCCAATGAGGTCCTCTTGGGAGAGCCCTCTTGATCCAAGATCTGCTGGATTATCCTTGCTACCTACATGTTGCCATAAGACGTCTGGAGTCAGAGCTTGGATCTCGGTGATCCTATTTGCAACAAAGGTGGTGCGTATGTCTGGGCTTCCTTTAATCCATGACAGTGTAATCATCGAATCAGACCAGGTGAATACAGACTGTTGGTTCCGTTGCAAACTATGCATTATTTTTGCCAGTAGAAGCTCTGCGCAGAGTTCCAATCATGGAAGCGATATACACTTAACCGCTGCAACTCTTGTCTTGGACGCCACCAAATGGATTCTTTCCTATCCATTCATCCACGATACGTGCATATGTGACCGCTGCATATGCCCTTTCCGATCCGTCACTGAAGCCATGTATTTGGATCTGAGATTAAGGTTCATATCCAAGCCAACATGGAATTTCGATCTTTTCAAGTTTTAACAGCTTGTTACGCTTGTTATCCTGTCCACTGTTCTTCCATCTCAGGTGATATGGTAGCATCCCAGAATTGTGCATTTTTCCGAAGTTGTTGCAAAACCAATTTAGCTTTGACAATGCACTGCGATATCCAACCGAGAGGATTGAACAGTCGAGCAATGTCAGCTGGTACGGATCGCTTGGTATGTTTTGTTACCTTGGTTATGTTGGTTTTAAATGTAAGTCATTTAGATTTATTTCCCTTTCAGTTTTAGGTATCTGAACCAAATGTGTAGCCAAATGTGTACGGAGAGGAAATCCAGCACTGTGCAAGGTTGCTAGAACATATCTTTGTAATTGGATAGCCTGCTCTTCGTTATCGGCTCCATATACAAACTCGTCTACATAGAACCCTGCTATGGGTGCCTTAGAGACATCTGGATGCTTGTCTTTTACCTCTAATGCTACCTGCTGCAATGTTCCAGCAACTAAGTATGACGCTGATGCCGTTCCAAATGTGACGGTGTTAGGTGAAAATGTTTTTATTCCATCCTCCTTGTTTTGCCTCCGTAGGATTAATTGGTATGGTGTATCCTCTGGCGCCATCCAGATCTATCGGTACATCATACTTATATAAGCGGAGAATGCTACTTTAAATTTTCTCGATTGGGCGATGAGGTCAATGATATCCTTTTGGAGCCGTGGCCAATCATCAAGTAGTCATTTAATGAAACACCGTTTGATGTTGACAACGATGCGTCAAAAACCACTCGAAGTTTTGTGGTTTTACTTGCCTTCTTAAAAATTGCATGGTGCGGTAGAAAATAATATTCTCTACTTTTCACTTCGGGCTCGATATCAATTTTTAGTTCCCTCACGTGCCCCAATGATGCATACTTGTTTACGCAAACTCTGGCTTCTCTTAGCACTTGGTTTGACATAAGACGTTTTTCAACTTGAAAGAATCTGGCTAAAGGTGACCTCTTGGAGTTACTATTGCAACTAGATGAATGATGATCATATCCAAGACACTTTGAGCAAATAGAAAAAGCCAAAAAATGTGCGTGGGTAAAAATTATATTTGGAAGAAATGTTTGTATTACCAAAGCCAATTATTTCGCATCAACTTTGTTTCGGTATTTTTTAAATTTTACCGAAAACTGTCTTTTACGGAAAACGACCCCAAAAAGTAGGCGTGCCAAAAAACTTTGTATATATAAAATATAGGGATTAAAATTGTCTAGATATCTTTTTCAGATACTTTTATAAAATCTCTAACGGCTTTGCCTCAAATTACGTTTTTCTAAAAAATTGGCGTGGCATTGGGCGGATTTCAAAAATGTTTACACTTGTTCGAAGAGCAAGTAGATGGATCACATGTTCCAAATTTCACTATCCTAGCTCAAAATTTAAGACCCATAAACCGGTAACCTACAGACGGACGGACGGAAGGACAGACAGACATGGCTTAATCGACTCAGCCAGCGATTCTGAGTCGATCCATATATTTTGACGTAAACCTAGCTCAATTATTTTTCTATGTTTTAAACTATGTATCCAAACTAATATACTCCTATGGGATAGGATATAAACAACCAATATTAAACAATAGAAATGGTGATGTCGATAAACGGACAAAAAAGCAAACAATTTAATAAGTATACAATTTTTCGACATTAATAATTAACAAACAAAAAATGATTATACAATACTATTTACATTTAAGATGTTTCAACCAAATGCCTAAATAAAACCCTATCAAAATGTTTGGTGCCACGAAGTCTCTTGATTTGTTTTCGTAAACAATTCCACTTTCTGATAACAGAAACAAAATATTGTCGTTCAGAGTTGGAGCATATGAATCTAGGCTGAATTAATGCCATTGAAAGCGTAGAAATTGCAAAAGCTATTTTTTCATATAAATACAAGGGTTCTTTATAGATGAATATATTGTTTAATGTTTTTAATTCCCGAATTTTAAAATAATTGTATATGTTACAACCAAATATATTTTTAGCGTAGCTTGACATATGGTCAAATCGTCTGAGGTTGTATATAAAGCGGATTACGTTGTTAAAGGCTACCGTAAGATTTTCTTTGGAAACAGCACTATGGCCACAGAAAATTTCGCACCCATAGGTTAAGATCGGCATTATGAGTGACTTTGCCAATCTGAGCCTAACTTGTAGGGGTGTAATATCTTTAGGCAGCCATATATTTAACCTATTGCCAATTGAATATGGTAGTCTCAACTAAGCGTATTGTTGAACCAAATACCTATGTTTTTAGCTGTATTAGTATAATCTAACACCGTTGCCCACAAATGTACTGTCGGAAAATAGCTTAAATCAAGTTCGTGTTTATAAATGACTAAACACTTCGATTTTTTCGGATTAAGATGAAGGTTATTTACTTCGGACCATTGCCTAATATACTGATGGTCGCAATTTAGTTTATGGGCATAATAGTGGGCATTATGTTATAGTGAGCAGAAACAGCCGCTATTCGAATGCGGATTTGTTATTAATCCCAGACTAAGGCAAGAAGTCTTGTGTTTCCAAGACATTAGCGAACGCATTGTTACAATCCGCATCAAGGCCAAGTTCGCCAACATAAGCCTTATATGCGCTCACGCCCAACAGAGTAAAAAGATGATAAAGCCAAAGACTGCTCTTATGAGCTCCTTGGCAAAACCTATGAGCGACTACCGAAGTACGATGTTACAATCGTGCTGCGAGATTTCAACGCAAAACTAGGAAGAGAAGATATCTTTAGCAGTATTGTCGGAAAACATTACCAGACGTGTTGCTGTGTAGGCTCGGCAACACGTCTGGTAACGGACTTAGGCTAATTGCCTTCGCTATGGAACGAAATTCTTCTAAGGCCATTACACGGTTTCCTCACCTCGATATCTATAAGGGGACAGGGCGGTCTCCAGATCAACGAAAGGTCAACCAAATTGATCACGAAGCGATAGCCAAGAGGCATGCATCCAGTATTTTGGATGTCCGAACATACCGAGGAGCTAACATCGACTCGGACCACTACCTTGTTGCAGCCGAGGTTAGATTGCGGATATCCACTACGCCACAACAATGCAGAAGTACTGAGAAAAAAATTAATGTCGAAAGACTGAAATCGCAAGTGAACGCCAAGACCTTTGCGCTACGCTAAGTGTGCTAGGTTTCTCGCGCCCACCAGCAAGAAACCCCTGGTTTGTTGAGGAATACCCCCAGATAGAAGACGAGAAGAAGAGAAGAACACCGGCTTTTCAGAAAAAAAGAGCAAGAAAAGCGTGCGATCGAGGATATAGAGAGGTGCCACTCCAGGAACGATGTTCGCAAGTTTAACCAAAGTGTAGAACGTTAAAGCCGAGGATAAAAGGCTCGAACAGAATCCTGTCGAGATGAACAAGCAAATATCGTATTTGAGAAAGTATGCCTGAAGAATGGAACCTCAGCATCGTTTGCCCTATCCGCAAAACCCTCTAAGCCACGCCAACTACAGAGGCATAAGTCTCCTCAGCATCGCCTACAAGATCTATCTGCCGTAATATGTGAATGCCTGAAACCGTTTACCAACAACCTGATCGGCCCTTATCAGAGTGGTTTTAAGCCAGGAAAGTCCACAACCGATCAAAACTTCACACTTCGGCAGATCCTGGAAAAAACCCAAGAAGTCCGAATCGATACCCACCACCTATTCATTGATTTCAAAGCCGCATACGACAGATTTTATAGAGACGAATTATACAGGGCCATGTCTGCCCAAACTCGTCCGTTTGTGTAGGATGACGATGTCAAGTCAAGGCGGTGTCAGATTGAAGAAGTCACATAACAGCCATGTGCCTTCTTCAATCTAATTCTTGAGAGGATTGTGCAAAACTCACAACGACGATATTGTAATCATTAGTAGGACCCAACGTTATGTTATAGCCACGTTTGCTAGTATAGAGAAGGAAGTGGCAAAAATGGGTTTAGCAGTAAATGAGGGTCAACACGAAAGAACACACAACCTCGACGAATTGGACAGAACGTCACCATCGACAGATATACCTTTAAGGTAGTACGGGACTTTATCGATCTCGGCTCCGCTGTTAACTCTGACAACAACATATCGTCACAAATTAAACAAAGAATTACTCTTGCCAACCGCTGTTTCTTCGGTCTAAGAAGGCAATTCTGTAGTAAAGCCCTCACTCGAACAACTAAGGAGATCCTATATAAGACCGTGATCATCCCAGTCCTGCTCTATGGCGCTGAAGCATGGACCATCACAAAAGCGGATGAAGAAATCCTTGGTCGATTTGAGAGGAAAATTCTTCGAGAAATCTTCGGTCCCGTTTGCGTTGACGGGCTATGGAGACAAAGATTCAACAAAGAATTATACGAGCTGTACAGCAACATGCCCCTGGTCAAAAAACTCCGCATTGGACATTTAGGACATTTAGAACAAATGCACACCAATACTCCGGATCGCAAAGTCTTCGATTCCCAGCCAGACTTCGGACGCTGTAGAGGAAGACCTCACCTTAAGTGGCGCGCACAAGTAGAAACCGACCTCAACTGGAGGCAATTAGCTAAGGACCGGGGTCATTGGAGAGGCATGTTGGTTGAAAGCGAAGTTCATTCCGCAATGTAGCGCCACTTAAGTAAGTAAGTAAATAATAATTGCTAGCTGAGTCGACTTAGCCATGTCTGTCTATCCCTCCGTCCGTCCGTCTGTGTGTCACCGGATTTTGGGCCTTAAAATTTGAGCTAGGATAATGAATTGTGGTACAAAGAGTTTTTTAAATCCGCTCACTGTAACACATCCTGGCCAATCTTGTAGGACATTTGGAAAAGTATCTGAATAGGATATTTTGAGAATTTTAATAGCTTTATTAAGTCCATATAAAGTTTTTTGCACCGCCCACTCAGTGTTGGACTTTCTTTAAAATAACATCTTTGAGTACAATTTTAGGAAAAATTGAAGAAACTTTTCAAATAAACGTTGTTTTTGGCCAAACAGTAGAATATTTTTCAGAATTCTCTACTGTTTGGCAGAGCAAGCAGAACATGTGTAAACATTTTTAAAATCTGCCCACTGCCACGTCCAACTTTTCAAATAAACGTTGTTTTTGGCCAAAGGGTAGAGAATTCTGCAAAATGTCTGAGGAACATAATATGTAGACAATCTTAATAGTTATCAATAATGTTTTTAATTCCCGAATTTTAAAATAATTGTATAAGTTACAACCAAATATATTTTTAGCGTAGCTTGACATATGGTCAAATCGTCTGAGGTTGTATATAAAGCGGATTACGTTGTTAAAGGCTACCGTAAGATTTTCTTTGGAAACAGCACTATGGCCACAGAAAATTTTGCACCCATAGGTTAAGTTCGGCATTATGAGTGACTTGGCCAATCTTAGCCTAACTTGTAATGGTGTAATATCTTTAGGCAGCCATATATTTTACCTATTGCCAATTGAATATGGTAGTCTCAACTAAGCGTATTGTTGAACCAAATACCTAAGTTTTAAGCTGTATTAGTATAATCTAACACCGTTGCCCCCAAATTTACTGTCGGAAAATAGCTTAAATCAAGTTCGTGTTTATAAATGGCAAAGCACTTCGATTTTTTCGGATTAAGATGAAGGTTATTTACTTCGGACCATTGCCTAACATACTGATGGTCGCAATTTAGTTTATGGACATAATAGTGGGCATTATGTTATAGTGAGCAGAAACAGCCGCTATTCGAATGCGGATTTGTTATTAATCCCAGACTAAGGCAAGAAGTCTTGTGTTTCCAAGACATTAGCGAACGCATTGTTACAATCCGCATCAAGGCCAAGTTCGCCAACATAAGCCTTATATGCGCTCACGCCCCAACAGAGTAAAAAGATGATATAGCCAAAGACTGCTCTTATGAGCTCCTTGGCAAAACCTATGAGCGACTACCGAAGTACGATGTTACAATCGTGCTGCGAGATTTCAACGCAAAACTAGGAAGAGAAGATATCTTTAGCAGTATTGTCGGAAAACATTACCAGACGTGTTGCTGTGTAGGCTCGGCAACACGTCTGGTAACGGACTTAGGCTAATTGCCTTCGCTATGGAACGAAATTCTTCTAAGGCCATTACACGGTTTCCTCACCTCGATATCTATAAGGGGACAGGGCGGTCTCCAGATCAACGAAAGGTCAACCAAATTGATCACGAAGCGATAGCCAAGAGGCATGCATCCAGTATTTTGGATGTCCGAACATACCGAGGAGCTAACATCGACTCGGACCACTACCTTGTTGCAGCCGAGGTTAGATTGCGGATATCCACTACGCCACAACAATGCAGAAGTACTGAGAAAAAAATTAATGTCGAAAGACTGAAATCGCAAGTGAACGCCAAGACCTTTGCGCTACGCTAAGTGTGCTAGGTTTCTCGCACCCACCAGCAAGAAACCCCTGGTTTGTTGAGGAATACCCCCAGATAGAAGACAACAGCTGCCATTGTGCTCTATAGGCAGAGAAGAAGGGAAGAACACCGGCTTTTCAGAAAAAAAGAGCAAGAAAAGCGTGCGATCGAGGATATAGAGAGGTGCCACTCCAGGAACGATGTTCGCAAGTTTAACCAAAGTGTAGAACGTTAAAGCCGAGGATAAAAGGCTCGAACAGAATCCTGTCGAGATGAACAAGCAAATATCGTATTTGAGAAAGTATGCCTGAAGAATGGAACAGCATCGTTTGCCCTATCCGCAAAACCCTCTTAACCACGCCAACTACAGAGGCATAAGTCTTCTCAGCATCGCCTACAAGATCCTATCTGCCGTAATATGTGAATTCCTGAAACCGTTTACCAACAACCTGATCGGCCCTTATCAGAGTGGTTTTAGGCCAGGAAAGTCCACAACCGATCAAAGCTTCACACTTCGGCAGATCCTCTAAAAAACCCAAGAAGTCCGAATCGATACCCACCACCTATTCATTGATTTCAAAGCCGCATACGACAAATTTTATAGAAACGAATTATGCAGAGCCATGTCTGCCCAAACTCGTACGTTTGTGTAGGATGACGAATTCTCCATCTGCTCCATTAGGTTCGGAAACGACCTCACAGACACATTCGATACCAAAAAAGGCAAGGCGGTGTCAGATTGACGAAGTCACATAACAGCCATGTGACTTCTTCAATCTTATTCTTGAGAGGATTGTGCAAAACTCACAAGCCAACACCAGAGGCACAATTTTCCAAAAATCTGTACAACTACTAGCATGTGCCGACGATATTGAAATCATTAGTAGGACCCAACGTTATGTTATAGCCACGTTTGCTAGTATAGAGAAGGAAGTGCCAAAAATGGGCTTAGCAGTAAATGAGGGTCAACACGAAAGAACACACAACATCGACGAATTGGACAGAACGTCACCATCGACAGATATAACTTAAAGGTAGTACGGGACTTTATCAATCTCGGCTCCGCTGTTAACTCTGACAACAACATATCGTCAGAAATTAAACAAAGAATTACTCTTGCCAACCACTGTTTCTTCGGTCTAAGAAGGCAATTCAGTAGTAAAGCCCTCACTCGAACAACTAAGGAGATCCTATATAAGACCGTGATCATCCCAGTCCTGCTCTACGGCGCTGAAGCATGGACCATCACAAAAGCGGATGAAGAAATCCTTGGTCGATTTGAGAGGAAAATTGTTTGAGAAATCGTCGGTCCCATTTGCGTTGACGGGGTATGGAGACGAAGATTCAACAAAGAATTATACGAGCTGTACAGCAACATGCCGCTGGTCAAAAATACTCCGCATTGGACATTTAGGACATTTAGAACAAATGCACACCAATACTTCGGCTCGCAAAGTCTTCGATTCCCAGCCAGACGTCGGACGCTGTAGAGGAAGACCTCACCTTAAGTGGCGCGCACAAGTAGAAACCGACCTCAACTGGAGGCAATTAGCAAAGGACCGGGGTCATTGGAGAGGCATGTTGGTTGAAAGCGAAGTTCATTACGCAATGTAGCGCCACTTAAGTAAGTAAGTAAATAATAATTGCTAGCTGAGTCGACGTAGCCATGTCTGTCTATCCGTCCGTCCGTCCGTCTGTGTGTCACCGGATTTTGGGCCTTAAAATTTGAGCTAGGATAATGAATTGTGGTACAAAGAGTTTTTTAAATCCGCTCACTGTAACACATGCTGGCCAATCTTGTAGGACATTTGGAAAAGTATCTGAATAGGATATTTTGAGAATTTTAATAGCTTTATTTAGTCCATATAAAGTTTTTTGCACCGCCCACTCAGTGTTGGACTTTCTTTAAAATAACATCTGTGAGTACAATTTTAGGAAAAATTGAAGAAACTTTTGAAATAAACGTTGTTTTTGGCCAAAGATAAGAGAATTCTGCAAAATGTCTGAGGAACATAATATGTAGACAATCTTAATAGTTATCAATACTTCGTTTATATAAAGTTTTTTGGCACGCCCTAGTTTCGTGAAAGTTTTTATAGAAAAATGGCTTTTTCCGAATTTGAAAGAATTTCGAAAAACGTTTGATGCCTTTACTTCCGCAATCTATATATATATAAAAACTTGTAAAAAGTGTATGTAACCGATGTTAGCTTTAATGCGTTGCCCGATTTTCAAATTTTTTTTTTGTTTGAAAGGTTGCATCAATGCGGTGGTTCTTATATATATACGACATCTGTATCTCTTTTGATTTGTTAGTTATGTGCGTTTGAATGTGCGTACCTGCTTATGTGCGTATACGTGTATAGTATACACAAATGGTGGGGGAATCGCTTCACTACTGTTTGACTAATCCCTGTTTGACTAATATAAAGTTGCAACTCTGTAAAATGAATTGTCTGAACCGCAAATACAAGTTTAAAGAGAAACTTCAAATAACTTTACAGCCGACTTCACTGCGAATGACAACAAAACAGAATTGCAGAGCATTGCGTACCTGCTTATGTGCATATATATATCTCAGTGTTTCTTATAATGTCACATTTCAACTTGACTCCGTGTGATACACAGGTGAATAAAGCCGGTTAAATTATTTTCATTTTAATAAAAATTGATTATCATTTTCATAAATACATTTTCATAAATACGTAAATACAAGGGAAAAACAACAAAAACAATAACATTGATATTTTCGTGTGACTTAAATTCAGTGTAATATGATACGGCCACGTAGTAATTTGGGACGTCGTACTCGAAGAGCGAGAGCAGTTGCTTTTTTAAGGGGTTCTCAAAGCGATGAGCAGCGTGCGGCTACGAATTCTGCTTTTGCTACTTTTGCTAATCGTCGTCGTGTAGCTATTCGAATGCAACAAAATCCTATTCGTCATGTGGTGCTTGAAAGAGCAGCATTTGCGCATGACTCCAGTATTGATTATGCTTCACATCGAAGTGTTTCGATTGGTGGAATGGATATTATGCAAGCATTGTAAAGCATTGAAATTCAAATCTGAAACACCTGGAGTATGTTGTGCAAATGGGCAAGTAAAGTTACTTGATTTGATATCACCGCCAGAACCGTTGCTGTCTTTGATATTGGGTGGCGCACCGAATTCAAGTCATTTCTTGAAGAATATTCAAAATTATAATTCATGCTTTCAAATGACGTCATTCGGTGCAACAAACATTATTCGCGATACCTTTTTGCCAACGTTTAAGGTAATTTTACATGCATTAAAAATTAACGATTTTTTTGGTAATAACGCAATGTTCGACTTTGATTTCGATTTTCAGCAGATTTAAGGCCAAGTATACCATCGACTTGGTTCTTTGTTACCCTTCCCTGATCAAAGTTATCAATTCTTGCAATTATACTTTGTGGGTGACGCATCGGTTGAAGCAAATCAACGTTGCAATATTTCATCAGATTTGAAAAGATACATTGTTTAAGACTTGCAAACCATGTTGCACGAAGAAAATGAATTGGTTTCGTTTTTTTCAAATGGCTATTGATCGAATGCCGTCTGTTAGCTATTCCATTGTCATTCATGCTGATAAATCACCACCAGGTCAGCATATTAGAAGATTCAATGCACCGACAATTGATGAAGTAGCCATTGTAATTGTTGGAGATGAATGTAATTCACGTGATATTGTGTTACATCGACGAAATACGGGGCTTGAGCGAGTTTCTGAAACTCATCGTTGTTACGATGGATTACAGTATCCATTGCTGTTTGCACGTGGTGAAGATGGATATCATTTTAACGTTAAAATGATCAATACTTCTACCGGTTGGTATTTTAAATTTCTGTTTTGTTATGGTAATTTTTTAAATAGTTTCGTTTCAATTCATTATTTTAGGAATGGAATCGAATAAAAAGGTCAGCGCAATGAACTAATATTCATACCGGCTCATGATTCGTCAAAATCAAGTCAATCACATTTTTTATTGTCGTCGGCTTTTCCATTAGTATGTGGTTGACATGTATGCCAAAATTGAAACTGAACGGTTGAATTTTATTCGCTTCAACCAAAAAAAGTTGAGATCGGAAGAATATATCCATTTGCGTGATGCAATCAACAGTGATGGTAATGTTCAAGATCTTGGTAAAATGATCATATTGCCTTCATCGTACACAGGAAGTCCACGTCATATGCACGAGTACGCACAGGATGCAATGACGTATGTGCGTAGCTATGGTCGGCCGGATCTATTTATAACGTTTACCTGCAATCCGCAATGGAGCCATATTACAGATAATCTGTTTGCTGGCCAAAATTCAACTGATCGTCATGATATCACGGCACGTGTATTCAAACTATGGATTTCATCATTAAATCAAAGATTTTTGGTGAAGTCAAGTGTTGGATGTATTCTGTTGAGTGACAGAAGCGTGGTTTGCCACACGCACACATATTAATTTGGTTGGTTGAAAAAACAATGCCATAACAGGTGGACGATGTGATTTCTGCTGAGATTCCAGATAGCACTGTTGATCCAGATTTGTATGATGTCGTGCTTACAAATATGATTCATGGCCCATGTGGTGAATTAAATATTCACTCACCTTGCATGATTGATGGTAAATGCAGCAAACGATACCCGAGAACTTTAGTTTCGGATACAGTGACAGGAAATGATCAATAATGCCGAATGTTATTATTTGCGATTGATTTTAGTAAATGTTAGTGGTCCGAAATCGTTTCAATCATTGAGAACAGTAAATAGAGTAGTGTGTGCAACGTATCGTGAAGCATGTCAGACATTGAATTTGTTGGAAAGTGATACGCATTGGGATCAAACTCTGGCTGATGCAGCTGTTTCGGCCCATCCACATCAAATACGTGTTGTATTTGCAATCATTTTGTCAACATGCTTTCCGTCGAATCTTCCCGAATTGTGGATTAAATATCAGGATTATTTATCTGAAGATATTTTGTATCGAGTTCGTCAATTATGTGCTAATCTAGATATGGAATATACACCGGAAATTTACAATGAAGCTTTAATTAAAACTGAGGATTTATGTTTAGCAATTGCAAATAAGGCATTGATACAATTAGGGATGCCATCTCCGAATCGATCAAAGCACGATGTACGCGAGTTAGAATTTCGACGTGAGCAGCAGTACGATCAGAACGATATGAATGCATTTGTTCAAGCAAATCTAACGAAATTGAATGCTGAACAGAAAACGGCTTATGATAAAATCATGCAAGTTGTTAGCAATTGTGTTGGTGGATTTTATTTTCTGGATGCTCCGGGTGAAACTGGTAAAACTTTTTTAATTTCATTGTTACTGGCAACAATACGTGCCCAAATTAAAATTGGATTGGCATTAGCTTCTTCCGGTATTGCTGCTACTTTGTTAGATGGTGGTCGAACGGCTCATTCGGCTTTGAAACTACCATTGAATTACAAAGTGAACGAAACTCCAACGTGTAATATATCAAACGGATCTGGCACAGCCAAAGTGTTAAAGCAATGCTCCATTAATTTTTGGGATGAATGTATGATGGCACACAAGAAATCAGTCGAAGCTTTGGATAGAACTTTGAATGATCTTCGAGGTAATTCGGAGTTATTTGGTGGCGCATTGATTCTATTGGCTGGTGATTTTCGTCAAACATTGCCTGTCATTCCAAAGTCAACACCTACTGATGAAATTAATGCTTGCTTAAAATCATCACATTTATGGAGACACGTTGAAACTATGAAGTTAACCACCAACGTTCGTGTTCAGTTGCAGAATGATCCATCTGCTGATACATTTTCCAAGCAATTGTTGAAAATTGGAAATGGTGCTATGCCAGTCGATGAAAATGGATTAATAATTTTCCCTAATGATTTTTGCCGTTTTGCTCAAACCAAGGAAGAATTGATTGAAAGTGTTTTTCCAAACATAGGACTACAGTATAAATGTCATATTTAATTAAGTGAAAGGGCAATTTCAGTGGCGAAAAACAAAGACGTCAGTGAATTGAACATGGTTATACAGTCTAAGATTCCTGGAATTGGTTTATTACAAGTCATTGGATACGGTTGTTGAGGAAGAAAATGTGGTTCACTATCCAACTGAATTCTTGAATTCTTTGGAATTGCCTGGATTACCACCACATAATCTACAAAACCAGCCGCGTTTATGTAATGGTACGAGACTCGCAGTGAAAAACTTAATGGAAAATGTGATTGAAGCGACCATTTTAACTGGAAAATTCAAAGGGGAAGATGCATTGATACCACGAATACCAATGAAACCATCTGATATGCCATTCGAGTTCAGGCGATTGCAGTTTCCAGTGCGTCTCGCGTTTGCGTTTGGAGTTTGCGGTGTGAATTTAAAATATCAAGTATTTTCACATGGACAACTTTATGTTGCATGTTCACGCATTGGAAAGCCATCTGTTCTCTATGTATTCACGAACAATACAGATTCGAAAACGAAGAACGTTGTTTATCATAGAGCACTTCAATAAAATCAGTATTAATCATTTTCATTTCAACAAAAATGTGTTTCATTTTTAGTATTGTTTCGATTAATTCTATTTCAATGCACTACGAAGTGTGCACAGGGTACAGCAATATAAACATTTTGTATAATTCTTTTTTATCCGCGCCCACTTTTAATGGACGTTTTCCTACAAAAAAAAACATTTGTATACTACACTACACTTACCGAGTATGAAAACATGACTTGAATTGTGCTGAGAAGGCGTCTCAGACAAACAGTGATATTCTCAGTTAGACGAATTGACGCTCTGGTTTAATACTTAGTAAGAACATACTCGATTAACCACGTTAAAGTCTTTAGTCTTTTCCTGACATTACTTCTTATCAGTTGATTTATAAGTGATTTCATTTTCGCCCTGTAACCTTCCACGAAATCTCATCTATGGATACGTACAATTACACAACCAGCTGATTGCCTTTTTTTTGTGCTAAGGTAATTGATCTTATACAATTGTAACTACTTATTATCTATGTACAACAGTTTACATACATAAGCTGGCATAAATTCCAAACTTTCGCTAATTTTAATAATGCCCCCCATATGCTTGATAGCGGGAGTGATAGGTGTTTGCGATCTCTCTCATTCACTGCATTCGGCCATCATCAATTTCTAGTTCTACATGCGACAGAGAGACTAACTATTTTACTGTGAGAACATGTAGAAGGATAGAAATTGCATTTTTTAGCATTAGCCATGTACTGGACACATTTGACAGTTCTCGTGAAGCTTGTGTTCTGTGTTTAGCGTGCGTGCAATATATCTTTTATTTGGTGGAATTCCAATTTTTGTTGTGTGCCTTGCAGCTAGCTACCGGGAATTCAGTTCCTTAATTTTACGGCTTAGCTTTATGCATTCAAGCAGCTAGGCCAAAACACAAACATGCAGCTTCGGTGCAAAGTGTGTCTGCTGTAGTGTATTTATTTTTCATCATCATTTTGTTGGGAACCAATAAGTTGCCGCTTTAGGCACACATTTAGTGGAGTGTTTTCCTAGGGATGAGTGTGAAGTTCATCATCCATTAAGTGTTGTTCTGCGACTTGATGGTCTGGACCGGGATACCACTCCTGTAGTAGTATTGTTGGATCGTTCTCAAGGTTGTGGTTATGGTTAATGAGAAAAATAATAATAATTAGTATTTGTTGAATGCTAAATATTATTTCTTTATTGGTTTTATGCCACAGAGTTGTGATTCTAATTTTTGTTAAAAAGTTCATTTGTTTTATGGGGTAGTTCATTGTGTTGTCTTAAAGGGGGTTGAGTTGTTTGTTGGTGTCGATACTGGCAATGGTGATATAATTGCTATCGGGCGTTTAAAAATAGATTTTTCTGCCTTGACGGTCACCACGCGCGTTAGACCATCTGACACGGGGTGTATTTCGATAACTCGCGCAAGAAGCCATACCGACGGTGGAAGGTTGTCTTCCATGACGAGGACGATGTCTCCAATGTTTACACTTGGTTCTTGTTGCAACCATTTTGGAGTTGATGCAGATATGAAGTGCTCCATTGTTTCCAGAAATCCTGAGTGAGTCGTTCGGTGTACCTCCATCTTTCTAGGCTGTTGATATTTTTTTCTTTAAGGTTCCTGTCTGTGTGCATGTTGAGTGGTGCCCCAGTTGAGAAGTGTCCTGAAGGTGCTGTATGGATTTGACAGCCGCCTCCCGCAAACCTCCAAAATGTGGTGATGATGGTGGGTTAAAGTGCCAAGTTATGTGTTGTGATGCAATGGTGTCCGCTACCTATGTTGACCATTCCGGTGATATGAACTTAATATTTCTTCTGAGTTAATTGTTTGCTCCCTTGAAGTTGGTTCCACAGTCGCTGAACATGTTGGTGCAGCTTCCTCGTCTGGCCACAAATCTTTTAAATGCAGCTACGAAAGCTGCTGCGCTCAAATCTGTGACCAATTGTGTATCGCGTTTGTTGCAATGCAAACAAAAATAGCTATGTACCCTTTGTTTACCTTGTTGCATCTCCCTTCCATAATTTGATCTCTAGGGGTTCAGCATAATCCACTCCTGTGTTTGTGAAGGGTCTTGAAATGCATACCGATGGCATCTAACGCATTTGTGGATAGTTGCCTTCACTAATCTCTTAAGATTTGTAATCCAATATGTGCTTCTGAGATCTGTCATCATTATTTGCTGTCCTTTGTGCAAAGTGTTTTAATGCAAATCGCCTACCAGCAGTTTTGACACATGGGGGGTGTCTCTAAGAATTAGGGGATGTCTCTGTTGATATGGTAGTGATTAGTTGGCCAATCTACCTCCATCTCGTAGAAGCTCATCTTCATCAATAATGGGGTTCAAATTGCGAATTGAACTGTTCTTTTCAATTGGGTTATTCTTCCTCAGTGCCTGTACTTCCTCGTGAAATTACTCCCTCTAAACTATCTTGATGAGCTGCTTGTGTGCTGACGTCCATTCATCAGCCGTGATGGATGGTTGTCCAACGGCAAAACGTATTTCAGGTTAGAAAAATATCGTCTCCATACTGTTGCGGACAAGACGTTTCAGAGTGGAAAATTGGTAAAGAAACTGATTATCAACAGCAATGCAATGGTAATGTTTGGTAACCTTTTTTGTTTCTTCGTCGTTTCCAGAAGAGTAGCTACTTGATCATCATGTGCCTCCAAGTTATTAAGAAAGTGTGGCCCTGCCACCACAATTGGTGTCCAATGAGGCCCTCTTGATCCAAGATCTGCTGGATTATCCTTGCTACCTACATGTTGCCATAAGACGCCTGGAGTCAGAGCTTGGATCTCGGTGATCCTGTTTGCAACAAAGGTGGTGCGTATATCTGGGCTTCCTTTAATCCAGGTGAATACAGACAGTTGGTTGACTTGCATATCCGTTGCAAACTATGCATTATTTTTACCAGTAGAAGCTCTGCGCAGAGTTCCAATCATGAAAGCGATATACACTTAACCGCTGCAACTCTTGTCTTGGACGCCACCAAATGGATTCTTTCCTGTCCATTCATCCACGATACGTGCATATGTGACCGCTGCATATGCCCTTTCCGATCCGTCACTGAAGCCATGTATTTGGTTCTGAGATTAAGGTTCATATCCAAGCCAACGTGGAATTTCGATCTTTTCAAGTTTTAACAGCTTGTTACGCTTGTTATCCTGTCCACTGTTCTTCTATCTCAGGTGGTATGGTAGCGTCCCAGAATTGTGCATTTTTCCAAAGTTGTTGCAAAACCAATTTAGCTTTGACAATGCACTGCGATATCCAACCGAGAGGATTGAACAGTCGAGCAATGTCAGCTGGTACGGATCGCTTGGTATGTTTTGTTACCTTGGTTATGTTGGTTTTAAATGTAAATACGTCCCTTGGGGGGTGCTATTGGATGCCTAACATGTTGATGGCATCCGTTGAGTCAAAATTTAGTGGTAGACTTATTTCCTTTCAGTTTTAGGTATCTGAACCAAATGTGTAGCCAAATGTGTACGGAGAGGAAATCCAGCACTGTGCAAGGTTGCTAGAACATATCTTTGTAATTGGATGGCCTGCTCTTCGTTATCGGCTCCATATACAAAATCTTCTACATAGAACCCTGCTATGGGTGCCTTAGAGACATCTGGATGCTTGTCTTTTACCTCTAATGCTACCTGCTGCAATGTTCCAACAACTAAGTATGGCGCTGATGCCGTTCCAAATGTGACGGTGTTAGGTGAAAATGTTTTTATTCCTCCCTCCTTGTTTTGTCTCCGTAGGATTAATTGGTATGGTGTATCCTCTGGCGCCATCCAGATCTATCGGTACATCATACTTATATCAGCGGAGAATGCTACTTTAAATTTTCTCGATTGGGCGATGAGGTCAATGATATCCTTTTGGAGCCGTGGCCAATCATCAAGTAGTCATTTAATGAAACACCGTTTGATGTTGACAACAATGCGTCAAAAACCACTCGAAGTTTTGTGGTTTTACTTGCCTTCTTAAAAACTGCATGGTGCGGTAGAAAATAATATTCTCTACTTTTCACTTCGGGCTCGATATCAATTTTTAGTTCCCTCACGTGCCCCAATGATGAATACTTGTTTACGCAAGCTCTGGCGTCTCTTAGCACTTGGTTTGACATAAGACGTTTTTCAACTTGAAAGAATCTGGCTAAAGGTGACCTCTTAGAGTTGCCGAGATCAGGCCAATCATTGTATTTACTACTTTCGAACAACTCCTTTGATTGCTATTGTTGGCTCCTGTAAGGATCTATCCCAATTCGGTATTTTGTGTCACAGTGGAACCACTAACGCTCTTAATCAGCCCTTCGAGTACGATTGCAGCATATACGTCGGTACCTTACAGGAAATCGATCTTCCCGGAGTAATTTTACGAGGGACC